>CAJRST010022223.1:16593148-16626760 GCA_907169785.1 Menidia menidia
GCGGGGAATCGTGAGAAGTTAGTGGGGAGAGAAAGAGGGAAGGAGGGCGGCAGGGGAAAGAGATATGAAAACATGACATGCCTTAAAATTGGCAGAAAAAAAACAATACACTCCTCTGGCTTTTCATTACTCCCCTGGTCCCTCCTTCATCCTGCCCACCTTCGCCTCACAAGCTCTTCATATCAAGTTAAAGGCTCCTTGTCCCTCACATGACTGATTGGATGTTTGATCTTGAGGGAAGAGCTCACCTCGAATTCAGACGGACAAAAAGACAAAGACAATGACCTGTCTGCCTCCACCCCATACATTCCTCTTTTCAGCCGTGTGCAACATGGGAATGCCCTTCAACCAGGCTTTGAAGTGTCACCGGATGCTCTGGAAACCACCGATACACCTCCAAAACATGAGCACATACCAGCCTCAGAGAAGACAGATGATGGGTGTTGAGCCTCATTGGAAAAGGCGTCTAATGCCGAGACGTCTGTCACGACGCATGCTTTCCTTAGGAAGAATATTTCCCCTTCAGATTCAATGCTTTTCGCTAAAGTTATGGCTAGCCGTGACTGGCCCACAGCACACCTCTGCAGAGTTGTTGCTGCATGTTTCTGAATGGAGACCTCTGATAAGGTGCTGAGAGAGAAGAATGCACAGATAGAGATGCTCTACAACATGCTGATGTAGGCCGTTATCACTTGGTTGGCAACGACACCTCGTATGCTGAACGGGCATCTTCAGGAGCAGCTTTTCTGGTTAAATATCACATTTCATCTGAGCAAACACACGGCCGAGGAGGTTGAGCCCATTACCTGTGGCACAGAGGGCAATGAAGGTCTGGACGTGTTTCCGTATAAGTGCCAGCTTATCCTTGGGCAGCGGCAGCCTCCTCACAATGTGCTCAATGAAGTCGTTCGGCGTCACTGCTGCCAAGTTCCACTTCAACTTCCCCAAAACTACAAGTTCCCATTCCTGAGGAGGGAGAAACAGGGGGCAGAAAGTTAATTCAAACGACTGAAAAAACAAGCCTGTGCCACAAAATTCTCGCAAAACTGCGACAGAGATCCGAGAGACCTGCAAAACAGCACTTTGTGAATTTTGCTCGGGAGTCTAAAGGGTTTGAACGAGTCTCTGCGAGGCCCCGGGCCCTGTCCAGCCATGAACATGGAAAGTGTTGTCCTTTCGTTTCAGAGAAAAACCAGCAGCGCCACCGACCCAGGTGACCTCACAACACTGTCTCCCTCCTGTCTGTCTGGCATCTGGGGACTTTCCTAAAGAGGCCCACCAGAGGTTCCGCTGAACGAGTGCAGAGCGAAAACCCATAGGAAGCCTGCGTTCAGGGAGCAGGATCAGGAGCTAAACTTTAAAGCTACAAATCAGGCTTTTTTTTTTTTTTTTTACGTACTGTGGTGGAAACAGAAACCTTTGGCAGTGTAGCCGCACACGCACCAGAACAAGGTGCTCCTAACTTTTTCTGTCCATCTGACTCATGGTTCCCTGCACAGATAAATGTGAAATCAGGGTGGGATGATGTTGTTGGGTAAAATGTTCTGTTCGTTTCACTTGAAACTTATTGTTACTTTCACTTCCTGAAGGAGGAGATGATTAATGGAGGAGTTGGTGACTAATTTGGAAAAAAAATTGGTTTGGTTCCGCATTGGTGCCTTGTGACTGATGTGACGGACGCTCCTCATTCTCCCTTTTAGAGAAAAAGACCACATGGATGCAGTCATGAGACAATTCAACATAGCTGCCCCTGACAAAGTCAACAGCCTGCAAATATCCTGATCCCAGCGACGAGGAAAATAACACCATCGCACAGAAAGACTTGTAATAAAGCTGCATTTGCTCTCATTCGAGAAGAGGAAAACTCCAGAAAAGGATTTTTGAAAAAGCACCCCTCCGAACGCCCAGCAGTGGGCTGTTTGATGAATGACATGTCCTTTGCACCCTGGCTACGTCCTGCTCTCAAAAGCCTTTGCCATCAATACTAGGATGCAATAACTGAGCCTACTACAGAGCAGCCAGAGCTGTGACAAAGCTTGCAACAGAGACACTGTGCTGACAGAGTGGCAGGCAGGCAGGCAGGCACCCACTTCCTTCTGCTTCCGCCTTTCTCTTGGTCACACCTTCTTTGCAAGATTGCGGTTCACTTTACAAGAAATTGTTACCAAAGATGAGGACAAAAAAACGATCACATGCCCTGAGCAGCTGATCTCTGTTTCCTGTATCTGCATCTCAGCCAAAATACTGCCTTATACAGAAACACAGAGAAGAGGCCTCAACAAACCAGTTCAAGGACTGAGGGCTTTGTCTTCTGTCTACATACAGTAAAGGTCACATAGACTCAGCTTTTTGTGATGTGCAGCGTTATACGCGGGGTTCAATAAAGCTACTGCTGCCCTTCGAAATCCTACATGCACGTTAAGATAAAAGAAAGAGGAGAACATCTGACCCAGGAAATCATCTTGGAAGGAAATAATTCAGCCGTGACGCAGGACCTTGAATCCTTTGGCTGGTAGAGCCACTGCTCAGGCAGCAGAGCAGGACTACAACCATCAGCCACGTCTGATTCATAATATGTGGCCTCTTTCACAACATGGGTGGGATTGGCTGTTGTTTACTGAGGAATGTTTATGTAGCACCACAGAGCGGTGTGGAAATACTTATCTGATGTGAAACTGAGCTAATTAATTGGTTTACCCTGTCATAGACCATTAATATCATCATGCCAAAGAAGCATTATCAAACAGGCTGACCAGAGAAATGAACATTTTTCAACTCCAGTCCTGCAAAGCATCATCAGTTTCATGCACATATTCAATAATCCTCCGAAAATCTGGTTTCCTTAGGCCTCTGATCTTATCAGAAATGTGTGCATCGATGGTTATTTTGGGAAGAAGGCAAAACTGTAAAAGGCAAACTCGAATTTCTCTGTGTCTCTCCCTCTGTGGAAGACAGGAACACAGTCAGAGCTTTGGCTGGAGTTCAGCTGACCTCATTGCTCTGGGCAAATATCTGCCACAAGATGGCGATGGAGACCATTGCACAGCCTCAGTTGACACTGTAAAGTCTTGTACGCTCAAGGAAGCCCTTGTGGAACCATCCAATTTGGGGATTTTGCTTTTCATTAACCTTTGGTATGGATGCAACAGAAAGAAGAGAGTGGACAGCAGTTTGAGTGGAATAATCCTCATGCTATACATACCATGGTTGCATTATTAAACTAAACATACCTTAAATAGGTGATATAATCAATGATTTTCACAGCATATCATATGGAACACTTAATGCAGAAAAAAAGCATATAAACATGTTTATCTTTTACCTGTTGATGAAAACAACATGAATACTCAGAGATATTCCAGAAAAATAAGTGAAATATATTGAACCAACTGTTGCTTACCAGCAGCTCTTGTGGTCTAATGGAGTTATCTGTGTAGATGCAGAGCTTCTCTGCAGTTAGGGGACGAGTCTCTTTCAGTTTGGATGCAAGAAACATGCACACTGCTCCCAGCAGCTGCAGGTTACACTTTTTGGTGGGTACCACGGCTAAAAATCTGTCTAAATAGTTCATGGCCAAGGGGAAAACTTCTTCCTCGCACTTTTGCTCCTCGCAAACCTGAAATAAAGAGACAGCAGACAATGCAACATTGATGAGCGTTTGAAGCCCCAGTGGTCACATGACTTACTTCTCAGTTCCCATTTCTCTTTGAATGTATATAAAACTTTTATGATTAAAGGGGGAAAAAAGACCAATCGCATAAAAAACACACAAAAATTCAATGGCACACATAGTTGGGGCCCGGCCAAGAATCTGCGCCCAACCCATATCGGTTGCGACATCATACATTAATTTAAGATCGATTTTTTTTTTTATTACAAAGAATGAAATACGTCTCAGATGCATATTGTCATTCTAGTGACATTCCTGCAATTCATTCACTAAGAAATGAA
This sequence comes from Menidia menidia, assembly GCA_907169785.1. Classification (NCBI taxonomy): domain Eukaryota; kingdom Metazoa; phylum Chordata; class Actinopteri; order Atheriniformes; family Atherinopsidae; genus Menidia; species Menidia menidia. Next base: position 16,597,100 of record CAJRST010022223.1, read on the forward strand.
TTCAAGTCACAATCAGCCGAGCCAAAAAAACACCCCGACAGCGCAGTACACGGAAACAGGCTTTTTTTTCATTCGTCATATTTTCATAAAATAATTAAAAATATAAATAAATTATGTAGTGTTATTTTCTTCACACCATAATGTTCTCCGGAGTCTTCTACATCATATCCGACAATTCATATCGAAGTTACGAACGGTTAAATATGGATAAAATGTCAAAAAAAGCGATCAAGTAGCGAGCGGCTGGTCTTAGGTGCGTCACCGCTGCCTCGAAATATTTATTTCAAAAATTAATTAAAAATCTCCAGAACGTCGTATTTGGACGATATTGAGATCAAAATAAAGCTTACAGTCTCTGCTTTGTTTACAATCAGGAGGTGACCACAAATATGCGACGAATGGTCAAGATATGAACATAATTCCATAGTGAGGCGCTCCGTCGGGAGGAAGACCGACACAACAGCTAAGGCCCTCGCCCCTTCCGACATTTCAAATAGATACCTAAAATGTTTGAAACGACTTTTGCTGTCGTGTTTACATTCAGTGGACATCCAAAACTCTCCTCTATCAATGCCGATGGGTTACAAGCGCTGTTATTCCGTTTGCGACACTGTAAATCCCCTTAAAAGCACAAGCGCTCATCTAAAACCAACATGGCAGACCAGCGCAAGGCAGCGTTGCGCTGGGGAGTGCATACGTGTTCATGGAAATATTCAGCCTATCTAAAATAATAACAATAAAAACAGAGTCGGGCACACCGTTCACACGTCGCGGAAGGCACATAGAAATGGTGTCATTGATTACACAGCCCTGCAGTTTCGTATAAACAACCGACTTAACCGGACTTTAAAAATGAAAAGAAAAGCCATTAAACGTCACATCGGGTGCAGACGAGGAATTAGCGGTCGGAAACACGATCATATGAGGCAGAAAAACTGCTCGAAATGGACTAGAATCGCACATTAGACTCCAGCAACAGCACGGGAGGCTTTAAAATCAAGCACGGAAATAACTAGTCACCGCAGCACTCGGTGTTTCGGTATACCTCCAACATCCAAGTGGCGACCATCCTCCTCATAAACGGCTGGATATCTTTCTGGACGCCTTTGAAATAGGAATATTGGGGTAGAAACCTCTCCTCTATAGTCAACAAGCTCTGCAGGACCCTGTCATCGCACAGGAGGTTCGGATCGGGACGAGCTCTGATGTTGGTGTCCATTTCGAGGCAGAGCAGCTCCATGGTGGCTTCACTTAGTCTAAAAGTAGGATTTCTCCTTCGAAAGCGCAAAAGCTCTGTCGCAGAGGAGAAATGCAACACGACGGCAGGAAAGGCTGTTTAGAGGCATAAAAAAGTGAGACTGCAGGGGCTCCGTAAGAGTTGTCCTGCCTCTCCTTGTGAGAACTTTTTCCCTCTCCCCACAGTGCGCATCTACTTTCATCCGTCTGGCGCATTTCAACCAAGCCCTGCGTGCGCCACTGACGCAATTCACTTCATTACCTCTGTATAGGCCAGCAGCAACGCGCCGCACTCCTGCCCCTCTCTCTATCTGGCTGAGGAAGACTCTTTAGCAAAAACTTGTGTTTTCAGAAGGCAGAGACGCAGAAAAAGTGAAGCGTCTTGTGCGGAACACATCGATCTGAACTACAAGACTGATCTCATCTCACCCTAACCCGTTAAGCTGCGTTAGGTGAATTATATCAAGCTTAAGGCTGCCACTGAGGTATCTCACAGCTCAGTGTTGATCAGGACACAGACTCTCTGAGACATCTCTGTACTTTTGTGGACGAATTGATTTGGAATGGTGCTCCCCTGATGTGGGGGGATCATTGGAGAGTGAATGGAATGGTCACTTAACACGACCCAGAAGTTATTAAACGCTCTTTAAAGAAGAATGATTCATTTCTGAGTTAGAATTAAGCAAATGCTATGCATGGCAGCTTCAAGGAAACGATCTGTGTTTGGTAAAGCTTGAGCAACCTTTATGAAAAAAATAATAATTTTTTTTTCAAAAGTAGAGTCATGGCCATCCTCGCGTGCCTGACCTGCTTTCTAGTGAACATCCCAGCATGGCACGAGCATCATGTGCATGAGGACTTATGAACATGCGTGCAGTTGCATGCGGATAGGACACAAACCAACAGCCCACCCCCGCACAATGACACACAAACACACTTACACACACACGGACACACAAGGTCTTACTAGCTACGTTTTTTTTTATAGCAGCCACAAACTGCTTGTGGTTTATGTGATAGCTTTCTAGGAAATTTTAGCAACGTTTTTTTTCTCGTCCTGATCTTCTCTTGAAGATTAAACAAAGATGAGACCCACTGGTCTCTCACAACTCAAACTAATTCCTGCTCCAAATCACTAGTTTTTTTTTCTTCTACTTTTTTTTTTCTTCAGTATCATTTACATGGAAAACAAGCAGGTGGAAACGGAGCCGAGTGTCAATCTGTGAGCAGATGATTAAAAAATAACTGCCAAATGATTTAGCCGCACATACAGTCACAAAGAGAATCTGCATGGGTAAATATGTTAATCCCCGTCCCATTCTTAGTCAACTTCAAAGACTGAGCCCTGAATGAAACGAGACATCAGCGCATGAGGGGAAGACTGGGGACTGTAAAGTCCACACAGCTTTAGAGCTGTTAATTTCCATCCGAGGCTTGGTGTCTATATGGCGATGCATGTGAGAAAAGTGGGGGGAAATGTCTCTTTAAAGTTTTTTTTTTTTCCCACTCTAAGTTCTTTCCTCCTCCCTGTGAGTCTATTTGCATAGCCAATAGCTCCTCAGCGACTGTTACTGGGCAGACTTCATCATTACCTTCCTCTGTGTCTCTCCTCTATACATTGTCGTGGTCATTTTGTACGTCTGCGCCTCGAAAGGATGTTGCTGCTGCGCACCACCGGTCTGAGGGGACTTTTAGCTCATGATTGGCATCAGGAAGGAGCGAAGTTTGGTCTGTTGTGACATATTTCACGTCCAGAGCAAACTGCTTTTTTGTTTTCCTTTTAAAGTGCCAGTCTCTGGCAAGAAGGCAGAATAAGACTACCCCACATAAATATATAAAAAATACTCTCTTTTCATTAAAAAAATAAATAAATAAATCAGGATTCAGGATCTACACTATAAAAAAAAAATCGAAAAAAGCCAAACAAGGACTGTGACTCAACTGAATAATATGTTCTCCAGATTCTTCAATTCATTGGAAAAATTATATTAGTACCTTATTAAGGCGTTTGGACCTTGTTTTACTTTAATGATACATTATTTCTTGATTCAGAGCAGCACAACACAAGTTATGAAAATAAGAACCGTTTCTGTTTAAAACAAAAACAGAAATCTACTGTATCAAGTCAGAAAAGGAGCCAAACCGATTGGAATGTGGCTTAACAAAAGGTGGCAGAGCAGACGGCTTATCCAGATACTCTGATCATCCAGCGGCGTCAGCTGTTCTCAGCTCTCCAGGTGCGCAATTACGCACCTTAAAAGCGCCATTCACACAACTCATTACGCATACATGTAGATTAGAGTGTTTCAACGGGAAAAGAAACAATTTATAGGAAACAAATGTGAATACCACGCTTTCTAAAATCTCTGTCCACATGCAGGGACCATGCCAGTCTTTAAACTGTGCTTAAAGTGAACGTGTGAAATGCACACAAACGCTCCAACAACCTTTTTATGTATTTTCTTCTTATAATAAAGCTGTTCACCGCCAGGAAACCGATCTAAACTAACTAAAAAGTCACATCCAATGCACGAGTCGAACACAGCAAACTGCACAGAAGTTACAGTATTAACAGAGCTGTCAGGAAGCTTTTTTTAATTCATTTAAAAAAAAATTTCCCTGCAGCTGAACAGTGACGCGGTCCTCTGAGTGAGATCAGAAGCAGCAGCAGCGCATTCTTGTGCCCGGAAGCATTCAATTATCACACCAGAATAAAGTCGGAACACACCCTGTCTTTTATTAACGATAACAGCGTCTAGCAGCACAATCCAAAGCCCGGCTGCAGAGCACCGCTCAATAAATACCCAAGTTAAGAAGTTTAGTCAAAACAAAACAAAAGGACTCTGCGACACGCGGCAAGAAATATCTGTCGGAACAAATACCAGCTTGGGAAATAATTCTGTCTTTACACACTTCTTCTAGTCTACTTTTCTTGGTGTCACAGCCCGAAAAAAGAAAGAAAACATACAACATAAAGTATAAAACACAAGCAGAACCGCTCGCTCCTCCTGAAAGGAGTTTTAAAAAAAAGATGTAGAAATAAATTTTAAAAAAATTGAATTCACGTCTAAAAATAGAAACGATTCTTTTTTTTTTTCGGCCAGTGACTCATCCTCCGTGCGCCTTTCACAGCTCAGATCACCGGTACAGCCATCACATGCAATCAGGCACCAGCCCGATAATGACAGCCGCCCTGCTGCCTTTTATCTGCTGCCTTTACCGACACCAACACGGGAATGTGACGCTGAGAAAAACTGTCCCACGACACAAGAAAAGTGTCGGAGGGGAATTTGGCAGACTCCCATCAAGGCACAAACGGTCGTGAAATGACAGCATCTCACTTGTGACTGTGTTTGGAGGAGAAACAAGAAAAAAAAGAGAGCGAAGAATGTGACATCTATTTCTCAAATTAGTCATCGTGCACCTTTTCCTTTCTGAAGAATGTGAAAGAGTCTTATTGTAATGACTTTTTGTTGTCAGAATTAAAGGAAAAATAATAGATTTTGAGTGTCAGATTGATCCAGAAAATATGAGGACTGAGAGAACAGTTGGGTGTGGAGCAGGTTTTTCTAAGTTCTTTATTCTTGTTCACTTTCAAGTGAAACCAAACAAAGGGAAGGATTATTATTATTTTTCTTTTGAAAACAGACTTTAAAACCTGGAGATAAAGCTGTTTAAGCTGATAGGATCACTTCAGGTATGTGAGAAGACTATCTAAAAATAACAAATCTCTATCCAAACTATCAGCAGCTGCTGTAGAGGAAATACTTCTTTCTGAAACAAAATACAATTAAATAAAGTCGTAATATTACCTACATGATTACAGGATGTGGTCGGATTGAAGTCTGAGTCACTATATTTATTTTAAGTATTAAATTGTTGAGAAAAATACAGATATTTAATGTAATAAAAGCACATGTTTAGAAAATGTCTCCTTTGTCTATTAAGCAAGACCAAAGAATTTACTGAATATATCTGAGTTGAAATGTTTATAGCCATTATTGTATAAAAAAAAAATCCAAACTGGTCTTCAAAAGGATTTATGAGATATTTTTGATAAACTTATTTATACCTTTTTAAAGGAACATCAATAATAAATAGTCCAAAAAAAGAGCACATCATCTGGAATCAACACAGATATTTAATTGTTTGGAAGGCAAAAACAAGAATAAGATGGATTATTTCAATCTTAAAATTAATAAATTATAATTTCTTAATTTTTAAAACAACAACTTTGTATGATTTCTGCTTTGGCTGCCTTCTAAAAGCTTCTAAAAATAAAATTAACCATTGAAATAAAATGGAATGGATGTGAAGTAATGATCTCAAAGGTGGAAATTATGGAAGCAAAATAAATGTTTGTTAACTTGCTCAATTTTTTTCTCTTAAAAATTCCAGTTCACAAATTGAAATATAACAGATGTCTTTGAACAGCAACACAAAGGAACTTATTAATCTATTAAATGTTTATCTGAACACTCAAGCACTGAGTGAGATGCCTTCAAAAACTCTGACTTGAACCTCCGGCAGCCTTTTTTTCCGTAAAGTTTTTATTTAATCGTTTATTTTCAGATCAATTCCATCCAGGTGAATAAAGAGCAGGAAGCAGGTGACACACCAAGAGATGCGATATAGAAATATGAAAACACAAAGAAAAAACAGCTTTTACACGCTGCCCCTGCTGTCAAATAGATCTCCACTCGTCTCACATCAGGTGTTGAATCACAACCCAATTCTCTGAAAAACATCCCTCATACGTCTTTACAAATCATTTGTTTTTCATGCCCACATTTCCTCATTTGAGCTATTTTTCTGTGCTTGAATAACTGCAGATGTGTGGGCAAAAACAACAACAATACAGAGAAAAAATTGCTCATCCATGATAAAAACACCACCAGACTTCATGCAAACGCTTTACTGGAGAAGCTATTGTCCAACCGACGGGGGCCAAACCCCCCCCCATAGACCTGTTCTGTTTCCCTGTGCTTCTCACCTGTCTGGGAGCCTTTTCAGAGGCTTCAAATTCAATGTTTCCAGAGTGGATTCAGAGTCTGACTGAAGCATCCCATTCAGGGCTCTCACAAACTTTACAATAAATTATTAAAAAAAGAAAAAACAAAAGGTCCTTTGGTTTTAAATGAGAGGAAAAGCCATGTAACTGGCATCGGAAACGCTTCTAATCCGTCCCGAAAGTTAAAGGTGAAAACCAGTTTCCAGCTAAAAGACAAACAGCTCCTTCCATGAAGCATCATTAATTTTTTTTTTGTTTTTTTTTTGGCGTGTATAATTTTCCGTTAGACCTCCAACACTTTTGGGAAGCATTCTGCCAATCCGTCCCCTGACGTCTCCCAAAAAACACCTGTGGGATTTGGGAGACCCCCCCCCCCCCCCCCTTTGGCTATGATGTTACAACAATGCAGCTCAGGCAGTGAGTGATTGGGCTGCTGACTCCCTCAGAAATTCTTCATCTCCTCCCGAATTCTTTGAGATGCACCCTTACATCACTGGCTGAGAGGAGTCAAGGGGGGGCCAAAAACATATAGCCGCCTTTTAGATGTCGTGATGCCGGAAAAACGTGAGAACATTCCCCGTTGGGAGCATCCATCTGAGGCACAAGAACCCTTCAGAACCAGACCGCCAACACACGATCCCCCTGTCTTATTTCCCAGGATGGTTAGAAACTGTAATGAAGACAGCATGTGCGGCATTCCTCTGTTAAGCCTCCTTGATTTAGCTAATGAAAGATAATTTACCGCTCTGACAGGCAGCAGGAAGCTATCCTACGATACAGAACGCTACCGAGTCACTCAGGGAAGCTCCACACCTTGTAAACAGAGAACTAAAGTTCTCGGTAATCTACATTTTTTGTCTCAGCCACGTCTGCTGCTCTTTTTTCTCACCGTGAAAACGATCAATCAGAACTTTAGTTTAACTGCACAAGCTGCTTTTTGATGAATTAGCCCAAAGGTTTGGAAACACTTGGCAGCCGCTCGGTTTGCTGGACCCTCCGCAGCGCTAATGACTTCCCTGCAGCTTCGATTTTAGAGACATAAAATAAATAAGTTAGAAGCTGGTCTTATTGAGAAGACTAAAATGGAAATATCAGAGATGTCATTTAGTCAAAAATATATCAGTCGTAGCTGGTTGGGGAATAAAAAAAAAGATTGCATTGCTGTTTTTCTCTTATGTACGTATTGTTTTTTTAAATGAATTGACCTGAACAATTAGCTTTGAACTAATTTGTCATACAAAGAGTCAATCTGCAGAGGAAAAGGTGTTCCCACCCCCACCCCCCTTCTGCCGTAGCCACTTAACGGTGACAGGTATCTTTGGGCTGAGAGATTACCCCTGAAGCCTTCATCCATCTCAGTCCCGTTAAGCCACATAATGTGCAACACCAACATTAGTTCACAGGTCCACAGCGTGTGGGGCAACGGCCAGCACCCAGAGCAAATAGAAGAAAAACAACGTCTTTGGACAACACTGGGTCTCACGGGGAGAAAACTGGTTCGGATTTGTCCAAGACTAGACTAAGAAGACCTGTGTGAAGGCGTGTTAAAGAATCGATGTGTGCTGCTGTAAAAAGGACTTTAACTGTCAACGCGCTGAAACTAGGTGGAGTTGTGGTAAATGACCACTTGTGGCTGAGGTGCGCTGTGCTTTGGGGTGCGACGCGCTGCAGGTGCAGCTGACCATGGGAAAGTGCTCTTTGTCGTCAGCCCCAATTAACTCACGTTTTTTACTCCCTGCCCGTGCTAACGCGCCCGGTCTTTTCACGCACAATCAGCCCTTCATGAGAGCAGAAGACACAAAGCGAGAGCATCATGAATAAGGAGGAGCGGCCGTGCGCGGGGTCCCGATCCATCACAGGTATGGTGGACAGCTCGCTGAGAGACGGATGCCTCTCCCTGAAGCCAATGGGCTGCAGGAAGGCGCGTCGCCGGAACAATAGGGTCTGATTGTTTTGGCCAAACCTTCGGTTAACACGAGACACCGACCGTCTGGTATTCATTTACCTTTCATTTACCCCTCCGCCCTTCTCCTTCATCCCTGCCTTCCTCCCGTCATCCCTCCCTCCTTTCACATGCTTGACCTTGCCTTTTGAACTGGGCAAACAGCCATTCGCATGCTCACCGAATCTCAGGTCTGCTTCAGCTGTTGTTAAATAATGTCAATATTTCTTTGCCCAAAACAGAAGATAAACGGCGTTGCTCGGGCACTTTTTCTCCGCAGAACGGCGAAAGCGAGGGGGCTGCCGCAGCTCAGACGGGCTCAGCTGTTGCTGGTGTCTCTTCTCCTGCAGCTCCTTTAGGATTTTCCCATGTTCATATCGCTAGCCCTTGACTTTGTCACTCATTCAACAGCTGCTGGCTGATACCGCATCACTGTTGCAGCCTACTGCTCCCCCTTCTTTGGCCATGCACACCAAGAACAAAGGCATTGTTAATCCTACTCAGACCTTGACACATACAGAATGCAAGGACTTTTTGTGCAAAAGAAATTCTAAAATTGTGTCTGTTGGTGCTTGGGGAGGATCAACATCCTGAAGACTTCCACCTGGGATCACGACGAGCTCAGACCAAAACACACACGGCTTGAGGTCAAAGAGATCCCGCGGCTTATCAACAAAGCTCCCAGGCATTCGAGTAATGACACCAATTAGAAAACATACAATCCAAGCGCAATTAAAAATCACCTGCGCCGCTCGCCGCCTTAGAGTCAACAAGCCACCCGTGATTTTTACAGGAAAAGCTCACAGCCCATTCATGGGGTCTAAATCGGCCTATTTGCACTCAGCCTTTCAAACCGATGCAGAGGTCTGCTGACATCTAACCTTAACCGTATAGTTACCAGAGCTTTGCAGAACAGGCCCAGCAGCCAAACCGACTGAGCAGCTGAGGGGGGGCGGCCCGGTGAGCCTCCCGCCATGTTTACTGTTGCCCTTGTTTCTGCTTCTCGGCTGCAGGTGGTAACAGATGCGACCTGGGACACAAATTCGAACAAAGTGGAGATGGGAGCAAGATTGCTTGCACAATTATAGAGGGTTTCTCCAGCTTTTTGCAGCTGCATTTGGGGGCTCACCTATTTTGTCTGCCGCTAATAATAACACCGAGCGCTCCGCTTTGGGATGAGGAGCTTAATAAAGAAATGGCACACGTGCAAGAGAGAAGAGAGGATGCAGATGTGAGTGAGGGAGAGCAGAACTTCTGATCAAAGCGGACGCAAAAAATGATAAGCGTTTTAATAGAGGAGCTAAGAAAACACACACACACACACACGAAGAGTATCTGATCTTCTTGGTGATCAGTAATAGAAACAAACGAGGGGAAGCCCACCACAGTGGCTCCCCTGGCAGACGTGAAGCCTCATTACAGCACCGCGCATGAATGTGCGGCATCCTCCCCACCACTCTGGATCAGGCTGCAATAATCTGATCCTTTTGGGAAACTGAGGTGTTGGATTGTAATTTATAGGCTGTATCTTTCATGTCCTTCCTCGGATCCGCCGGTGGCGTCAGCCGCTGAGCCACTGTGTGTGTTTAACGGCTACATGTGTCGCTCCCTATCTCGCTCCGCGAGTGGCACAAAGGTAAAGGGAAGCTTAACAGCCTGGGAAAAAGTTGAACAGTGTGAAATTACCTTGATCCAAAGATTCCTGCTGCATACCAGCCCAATGAACCCATAACAGAGCAGGCACTCAGTCAGAGAGTCCTGCCTGCAGGGAACAGCTGAGACATTACAGAGGGAGAGGGGAGAGCGATTAGGTTTAGGGGTGAGGAGGGGAGAGAAAGATAAATGGAGGAGGGAAGGAGGCCAACCAGCAGTTATCTCCAGTCCTCAGTCAATGGCTGGAGTACCTACGCACAACATATATGGACGCTATGGCGCAGACAGCTGCTGTGGAATCCTGACTTAAAGTGAGATCTGAAGGACACAGCTGGATGGCTCCGAGGTGTTGACAAAACCTCATGGAAAAATAAGACAATCGCGTCATTTGACTCCATCGTTTAAATGCATTCTACCGCTAATCAAATTTCCTGACATGATTTGTGGATATTGGATTTATCAGGGAAGATCAAACAAAGATTTGAGTCCCTTTTCACAATAATACAAACTGATTCGGGTAAAGTTTGAACGAGTCAAACACACACCCACACAAACCCGACACACTCCAGACAGCTCTGAGAGACAGAAAAAACAATACCCGAAGCATGTTGATTTAGATGGATTTGGATCCTTTTTGACCTACTTGCTTGGGACAGAGCACCACTTTTTGATGCCCAGGTGAAGGCATGAGGGCCAAAATGTGACGGTGAATTATCTCCACTAAACAGACGACTTGAAGTTTCACTTCACCACCCTCGGCCATGCCTTTTACAGAAAAACCTTTAACCATGAGCACAGCTGTTCCTACACTCTGAACATGGAGATACTATTTAAACCTAACCAATTACACCCATTTCAGCACACAAAAAGTTGGGCAGTAGCCAACAAACTGGCAAACAATAACTCAAATAAAGACCTCTACACGTTAAAAGAATCATAACAAACACTTTAAATAAAAATAAAATCATGTGTTCCTGTTACATATCATCTAAAACACATGAGAAATATGTGTAAAATGTATTTATAGTAAGTAAATATTTGTTGAGTCTACTCGGTTGAACCCATTTTTCGTTATTTTTATAATTATCATTATGACAGGATGTCATAAAAATCCAGGAACCAATAAATAGTTTGGTGGTTTATTTCGACAACTCTGTGACTGGTAATCAAAATGTAAAGCCACTGTGACAGTGTTCATAAAGATTACTATTTCTTTTACTGTAAAAAGCTTATTTTTATCTGATCATATAATTTACCACACGAAAAAGGAAAGCCCACAAAATTCAAAGAGGGTAAAAAATTAAAAGCTCATTCTAACAGATGAAATCCCCGATTTGATGCTCGATTTTCTGTTTTTGGTGTCCAAATGTCAACAGATAAAAATTATAAAGTAAACATCTAAGGCCAATGTTTTATATGAAACAAAAAACTAAAGCAAATAATTATCCTTATTAATGTCAAGGCAGTTACAACTTGTAGTGATGCCAACCACTCCCCACCGGTGGGACGGGAAGTTTTTCTATACTTTCTAAATTTGAATTCACCTAAAGTCATTTTCACCAATAAACAAGTAACTCATGAGTAAACTAAACTGGAACGAATTATGTATATTTACTCTGATTTATAAATTACGTGAATCTTGGGTCAGAAATAATAGAACCGCTTCCTTTGGGATGGATAGTTTGAAACAGCCATTTGAATGGTGTCACTAAGTGACACCGTTTGACTTTGATCACACAAAATCGATTATGATTCAGAGCAGATCTGCGCTGCACATTTTAGCTCTGACTAATCCCGGCAGCTGCAGGGGGCCAGCCCATCGGAGGGGACTCAGAAACGGCCAGTTCCTGTGTTTGCTGGTTGCACCTGTTTGTTGTGTGGCAGCCTGTGAGGAGTGTGTTCTTATCTGCCTATCGGTCGCGCCGCTGCAGACGCGCGCTGGCGGGGTTCTGCAAGTGTGACAACTGTTCGTACCCGATTGGAGAAACCTGCAGCATGCCGTACGTACGCCGAGGGCACTGATTCTGAAAGCACCGGATATGAGCAAAGATGCACTTTGAGCCACATTCAGAGCGGTGTAACCTGGATGCTCGGTGCTGAATGTCTCCTCCGGCTGCTCAGGTGCGGCTCCAGAACCGGCACAGTCAGAGTGCCTCTGGACTCCTGCACGCGGAGATCGCAGTTTAGATCTCAAACGGGATCCGTGTCAATGCCAGCGTGCTCGTTCACCCTGGAGCAGGTTTATGAGGAGAAATCCTGTCTGTAAGGAGCCTGCTAGCAGACAGGTTTGGTCGGTGAAGCTTCCTCGGAAAATGTTTTGTTGGCACAGTCTTAACTGACATTGAACTCCAAAAACAAAATTAAGCAAACATGCTTTAAAAAAAAAAAAAGAGAGAGAAAAAACAGTATGGTTTGTATTCCAGCTAAATGAATTAGATTAGATGATTAGATTAGTCTTTTTCCCTCAGAAGCCATTCTACAGTGACTACTTCAGTAAGATAACGTCCGTCCCCTCTTATTCATCTCCACTGAATGATGTATGAGCATCTGGATATCTCCAAACTTGATTGCCCTTCTTTCAACTAACAAAAACCCAGTAATGCCTCTCTGAGTAATAAATTCAGAACCATTTGATAAGGTCCGAGCTGCTTTATTTCTAATGTCTATTTTCATCCGACTGCTGAACCCGGGACGGCAGCCACAGATGTCCCGTATCTTGTTCTTGGAAACAAAATCTGTTCTTTTGAAGAAAATACTTGCGCAGAGACTAATGAGGAGTTCTGCTGTATTTCAGCTGGAGCATCTCCTGCTCTTCTTCAGTTTTGGTTCATTTTCTCTGTACTGACTCATTCGCATTCTGTGAGCTCTAGTTTGCACACAGATCGGTACTTTAGCTAAGTCCTGTGCTGGTGACATGCATGCATGTGCACGTACCTACATAGAGGATCCAAAGAACACAGAAACTTGCCAGTCAAAATATTAGACCCATGGCAACTCCATTGAGAAAAACATTGTTCTACACAATTTGCACTCCAAACAATGCAACAGATGGGGGGGCCTCTGACGATTCAAGCAGGGAAGAATTTATCGGTCTTTGTTCAGTGTGACATCATCAGCAAATTGACTTATTAGAGTCATAATCATGGTTCTTTCAGTCAAACTGTAATTTTTCTATCTTATTTTACCTTTTTCTTATTTTTCATTGTTCACCGAGTAGGGAATTCAGTTTAAAATGTCAAACTTCCTTGAAAAACTGGAACAAAAACGTTTAACATTTGGCCTCGAGTCAGTTTCTTCAAATTTGATCAAGGTGTATTATTTCTGTGTCAAGTTATAAATAATGTGTCACTTCCCAATGACAAGCAACTGAGTTTTGTCGTTCTGGTTCAACAGTAGAACGGGCTTTAGCTGCAGAGTTTCCCTATCGTTTCCAGATGTATTTTGGTATGTCAGCATTCAGGTTTGATACCATGCTGGCTACCCTGGTAGTCCCCCACTGAAAGAAAAGCCCTCATCTCTGCAATATAATTCACCCTGTATTCTTCACATTTTTAAGTGATAAAGACCATGATGCTGGGAATCACAGTAAATCAGCCTGCCAAGAGTCATTTTGTGGGTGTTCAAAACAACTCCTGAAAAGCAGCTGAGTCACAGGCAAAAAATGTAGAGAATCTAACCTGTTCTGCCGAGGTTAATGATGGATGAAAGTGTGACACAACTGGACAATAAATACAGAAGGCTTGTCATGAAAAGGTCTTTAGTATAGGTTCTTTTACCCATGACCAACACTGCCGCTTGGCCGTAATTACACTGAACCGTGATGTTTTCTTTTAGCCTGGTTGATTTTTTAAAGCAAACCAAGCCAACAGCTTGGTGGTGACAAACGGCTGATAGCTCGAGGCACGCAGGACCATCTTTCAGGAAAAGCCTCTTTGTGTTCGTCTGGAGTCGCAAAGACTTGCAAGCATTACATTTTCCACGGTTATAGCGCTTTGTGTCTCCCCACATGATCGGAAACGACAGGAGGTCTGCTCGGAAAGCCGAGGCCTTCAGGATCCCGAGTCCATTTATCCCCCTCTGGTTGGGAAATCAAGTCCGAACTCAAATGCTGGAGAACTGGTAAAGGCCCTATTTCCAGAAGCCATTCTGCCTAATGTGATTCCACACAGTGGGAATCAAAGGCGTTTTCTACCAGAGGAGCAGAGAAAAAGCATGAACTCAACTTTTGTTCATTCCTCACTGGCATGAAGGTGGCAGACACATTCATGTTCCATTACCTCTGGAATGTCTACAGTGGAATAAGGAAGCAGCCGCACATCACAGGGTGGCATTCACCTTTCAGTCACCCCCCTCCCTTCAGCCCCTCACCCCTGTAATCATGTTAGCTCATACATAATCGCATTTCAATTACTGACAGGAGTGTGACCCTTGCCTCCCAACATGCTTAATCTAATACATGTGTTTCCTAAAAGACAGAGGGATGCCTTGTGTGGGTGGAAGGAGGGGGAAATAAAGAAGCATGCATCAACATGCTGTGTCATGCCGAAGCTATAAAAAGGGATGCCACAGTTCTCTTCCAGTTCAGCCTCGGAAGTCAGCGTCTATTTTTAGAAGGACATATAGTGAATGTTGTGCCGGGGAGTGATGTAAACACACGGGTTGCTGGATTTGGGTCGGAGAGAGGAAGAGAAAAAAAGGGGGATTAAAAACATATACAACTGGGATACGTACATGAATGAGAAGCCCGCAGCCTCAGACGGAGTGTGTGTGTGTGTGTGTCTGTGTGATGGTGTGTGTGTGTGTGTGTGTGGGGGGGGGGGTTGGCTCTGAGCACCAGGTCTTTCTGCAATCCCATCGTTTGGGAGAGTGGAGAGAAAACACCACAGATACTCTCAGCCATAAATCTACCTCTCCCCCCTTCCTGACTGTCCCTTTGGGTAAGGTAATGCTTTCCTGCAGGACTTCTTCATCCCTTTTCCGTCTTTCTCTCCTCTACTTCTTCTTCTCTTTCAGTCTGCTTGCCTTTTACTCTGTAATTCCCACTCTGTCACTCTATTTCTGTGTGCTTAGCGGCCTTGTGTCATTATTATGGGCCAATTTGTGTCAATGCTAACATCCCATTCATCATTGGGGGAATGGTTTCCGCCAGGGCTCGGGGGGGCTCACATACCTCACCTCTCACATTTTCACCATGGTGGCATCCGCTCCGCTATGGGGTCAGAGGTCAGAGTTCCAGACCTCCTGAGTGATCACTGACTTCTCTGACTTCCCTGCTAACCCCCTCCCCGCTCTCCCACAGACTTATCAACCAATTCCCTCTCTCGCCCCGGCAGCTCTTTTCCATTTCCACTTCAGTTTCCTTGTTGTATCATTCGAGCAATTTGCATTTTAAAGTTTTACACATTAGAAACATAGCTGCCTCTGCTGCTTGTAAAATATCTCTATTAACAGAAAACACACCTCAAGCATTGACAGTTTTGGTGAGATGTTTGGGGGAAACAATAGCCTTACTTTGCCCTGTTAAGAGGTATTCTTTTGCTTATCTCTATTTCTGTCATTTTACCTGTCACAAGACCAATCAGACTTTTCCATTTGGAAAAAAAAAAGCCACTAAAAAGCCAAATTATCGGTCGGAATTTGTCTCAGGAGCCTCATGTTTCTGTCTTGATATCTTCCCGGTGCTGCATACATAGTGCTCCTGTTCCCATGCTTCAGCCCACCCACCTACCCTCCAGCCCAGAGCAGCACCCCCCCACCCCACCCCCACCACATCAATGGCTGACAGCCCTTACTCTCACTAAAACCCCAGCATGCGGGTCGATGGTTTATTTCTTATGAATGAAGGACCCAAATGAAAGTGCATTCCTGCCCCGGCCGTGAAAGGAAGCAGCTGCCTTCTCGGTGAGTTCATGTAAAAGCTGTCTGCTCTACATACATGATCTGCACAGGGGAGAAGGGGCATCGTATGACAGAGTATGGAGAAAAGAGGAGAGTTGAGAAGTGGCACCCAGGAGGTTGATGTGCAGATCATTTCTGCCAGAGGTGCTGTCCCACCACCTGTGGCTCCTGTGGACTGCAGCCAGGACAAAGGAGGAATTGAAGCTGATGTCAAGGTGAAGGGTCAGACTGAGGAGCTAATTTCAGCCGCGACGGTTTAGTTTTTCTCTATCTCAGACATGCTCCACATCAAAGTCGCGTAATTGCTGGGGTTAGTTCTCGTTTAAAGCATGTAAAAATAATGGGGATCTTTGCAGTTGACCTCCGTGATTACACAACACGGAAAGCAAACGCTTTTGGGTTGAAAGTCTGTGAGTGAGACCTTTCCTGCTGTAGCCTGAAAATAAGCAGCGGGGCTAAAAGGTTCCTTGTTGTTGTGAGGTTTTCCTTGCTTGTTTTGAGATGGTATTTGCAGTAAATCTGTGCAGGGGGAGCTTGGCTCCTGGGTGTCGCAGGCTGCCAGACGGAGGCAGGCATGGGGAAGGAAGGCATGAGGGGCGTGCAAGTCCATCTACATTTCTCCCTCTGCCAGCTTATAATTATGCCTAATTACACCTTTAACACAAGTGGGCCGCTGTGGACATTTCTCAGGGTGTGAGGTCAAGCATTTCCTGTGTCTGTGAATGACCCAACGTCAGGGGAATTGTCTTGTGGGGGCCTCCCTCTTTTCCCCTCCCTCCATCATTCACTCTCTCCGTTTTTTTGACCCCTCCTCCCCTAAGCCCCAATTCCAGACCTCCTCCATTCACCAATGAGTTAGATCGTTAGGGCTTAACCTCTGTGACTTGCAAGGGTTCTTTTCTCTCAAACACAAACAAACAGGAAAAGGTATGCACCGGGAACCCTCCTGTAGGCATATGCATGAATGTAGGATCTGCATCAGTCAGCCATGTTTGCATCTTTCTCGCAACTGGTAAACACATTTTTTCCCCCCTGCGTCTTGCATCTAACTTAACAGCCATCCCTCTCTGCTTATTTAATTCCCAGTGGTTCAACTTAATTCTTTTCATCAGCATCAACAACATACCTTAGGTGTCTGTGGTGTGGGCTCAAATGTTAATTACAGATACGATCTAATTCTACCTAATCTAATTGTTAGAGTAAGTGCGTCAACATGTATGAGTCACAACTTCAGAAGAAGCAGCGACCCACCTCACAATGGTAGTGTACCAACAGGTTGGGTTCCCACACCCAGTAGGAAAATAAATACTCCATAATCACCGCCTATCAAAACAGGCAACGTACGCAGGGTGAACCGAAAATGATGCATTCCATGGGAAATCCATAGCGAGCAAGTACATGTTCGCTCCTCCGCATTGACATTTCAGAGACACAAGGGAGAGATTAGAGGCACGTAAGGGAGGGCCACAAACCCAGGATGAAAGATGGTGGAGGGAGATGGGGGTTAGGCCCCTTGTTTTCATAAGATGAATCGGTGGTTGAAGTGGCACCCCGATGAATGAACTGACTGAAGGTGTATCTGCAAGTGGCTCAAGTGAGAGGACCGGGCTTTACTGGATGAGTTATTTACCACAAAAGATTTGGAAAATTGCACAACCTGCTGGCATGTGAAGCTCATGTAGGGGGTGGCGTTTTTGTAACATGTGTCACGGGTATTGTGACATTTTGGAGCCCCAGTGGTCTCAACCAGGAGTGGACACAGGCCCACATGTGCTGGCCAAAAAGTGGAGAGTGGGAGTAAAAATGAATGAAAAACCGCACCGGCAAGAGGATGATTGCTTTAAATACCATTTAGCCTCCTGCCACCCACCCCCCGCAGCCTTCTGCCAGGCAGTGAACACACAGCCTGACCTCGGATTTCTGTCTGCAAAGAGGCCGGAGTGGAAACAAATATGACAAAATAGGTATTTTTCTTCTTTTGATTCTCCAACGCTGACTAGAAGATCGAGGTTATTATTGGAGGTGGGGGGAAAATGAAAGAGGTCATTCATGAAAAAGAGCCAAGATATGAGGAAACCACACTTGTGACAGAAACAGGGAGTTGGGAGGCTGAGCCAAGTCTTATTCTCAGCTGTTGTTCCAAGCCGCACATTTATCACACAGGCACTTCCCCAACAAGAAAAGACCCTCACAGGCAGCCGTGGAGGGGTGCAGGCTTGCTCAAGTGACTATAGATGACCCTGAATACCAGAGAGTGGCAGGTCTGCGGGATGAAAGGAGACCTTGTCTGTGTCTCTGTCCGTCCATGCGACTTGAAATGCTGTCCTGGGTGAAGGTAGAGCAAAACCTTTAGAGAGAAACAAACTACCTGGCAAATATTTGAGTGCTGGATCCACATTGTGGCCCATAAGAAGAGGAGGAAAGCTGGACTGGGGTGGAATATAGCCTAAAGCTATTAAACACACTGTGTTTTCCTCCTTCGCATTCTTCACATTGGAAAAAATGAACAGATTTGGGAAGGTGGAAGGAGTTGGTGAGCGTAAAATGGAGTGGGAGCCCAGTCCAGCATTCACCATACTAAAGAGCATTGTATGTACCATTTCAGCAGGCTAACGATTATAGGAAAGCTTTTCCAGGTTTTGGCCATCTGTCACTTTTATGAACAGTGTGGTAGGAAATTGGGTCTTTGGGTTGTTTGGCTTGGGAATAATGAGCCACTGAAAATGATTGGTACAGATGACCTCTTGGCACTATTCTCATATGGAGCCAATTGAAACGCAGCACCAGAGGCCTCCTAACAATCGAGGATAAATCAATTGGTTGTCTGGGGTCAGGGGTATGGGTGCTGCAGGAGGTAGGTCTGGGAACAAGGTAACACGGGGCTGGCCGGAGGTAATTCAATAGAAAAAGGCCCTGTGCCATTTGAGGCATCATCAAAGAGGTGCTTGAAATGTACTTCAAATAAGTAAAAATATTTTCTGCCAATTAACAACGGCGGATAAAAAAAAAGAGAACTTTATTCCTGAAAGCAAGTAAAAGACAAAAAAGGAAAAGCAGAAAAGCCGAGAGCCTCCTCATCAGAACTAACTACCAGAAACGCCGCTTTGGGTGGAGCTTCGCACATCAACTTTACCAGCAACAGCGAGCCTCTTCCTTAAATTGTATCACCTGCTGCTACCAGATCCCCCCTCCAGTCAACGTTTATCAGCCTAAACTCATCTTAATCACCCAGCCGGACCCAGCCTGACCCACCACGCCGGCCTGGGGTTGGAGAGACCGTTGCCATGGCATCTCTTGCTCTGCATCCCCATTTCATTCCGCTATCATCTTTCACAAAGCAGCTATCAGTTCCAACATGTGGCCATGCAGTCAAGTCAGGCCCGTTTAAACCAACATAACCTCAAATTACTCTCATTGCAGACGGATGAAGATGAGATCGGCTCCATGGTGCAGATTACCGGCAAACCAAACCGGGCGTGTGCGCACGTGTGAGAGAGAGGTGGAAAATGTTAAAGGCCGATCAGTAATCGTAACCTTTCACTCGCATTGTGTGGCCTTTTGTCACATTTTGCTTTTTATACTGAGCCCCCCCCCCTCCGATCATTTGATCCACTTTCAACTTTCAATTGGACCTCATTTTCTGACATTCATCTCTAGAATTGATTAATTAGCATGGTTTTATAGCAAAAAAATCACCAGTTTTACCCATTTTTGGCACACAATTTGGTTTGCATAATACATAAAATACATGAGTCATCATCTGTGGCGATGACCCTGCATGTTATGATATTTTATCGTGGTTTAAAAACAGCTCTTAACACATCACTTCATAAGATATCTTTTCCCCAAAGTGTTATCATCCCACACACGGATCAAATGAAATATTTTCCTGAGAAGCAGCGCTGTCATCTCCATCAAACGCTGACATGACCTTAAAGTCTTTTTTCTTTACTGAACAGACCTAAAACTCGACACATCTATAAATCTTGCGTTACACAGATAGTGAAATTCACACACAGGGATGCCCTTCATGTCTTTATACTCCTGGTGGCCAGATGACAAACTAAAATCAGATCGATTTTGGTTGGTAAACCTCCAGGATTGGGGTTCAGGGCAAATTTATCTGAAAAGGCAACTTTTTCTCAGCCATGAGAAAAGGATCTGCCTAAAGGATCTGACGCCTCAGTTTATTCGATTGAATAACAGTGTGTGATTAAAAGCTTCGGAAAATATGCACCGAGAAGATCTGATAGATCTGATAATTGTGTTTATTCTGCTTCCTGTTTGTGCTCATTCCAGTATCTCCATCATTACAGTCATTACTTTAAACATTTTATTTTTCATAAAGTTTGGTTTCCTCGAATAAGCTATTTGTAGTTAAAAAACTGTTCTGTGTCATGAGGAGAAATGGAGGCAAATAATTCACTTGAGAGCAAGTATCATAAGAGATGGAGGGAGCATGTAGGATAAAAGACGGATGAGTAAAGAGAGAGGTTGAAGGTGTGTATTCCAAAGGGCCTATCAGTTGTAACGCTAAGCCCTCTTCGGATGCCCCACAGACAAAACAGCTGATAAGAACGATGTGAGAGACATTCCTCAGCTGAATCTGTGTGCCCTGATGAGGGCACGCTGTGTGGTCACAACTGATACCAAAAACTCCACTTTCCAGAATACTGGCAGCAAAATGTGACGCTGAAAATGAGGGTGATGTGCAGAAAGCCCCGAAGGCAGAGCTTCTCTTTTTCAGATGAGTGATTCTTAAATGCACATTAAAAAGAGAGAGATAGACAAACAATGAATGTGTAGAAGTCACATGAGTGAGCAAGCGCTTCATGGGATTCTGATATCAAAATGAGGGATAACAACAGTGGATTTATTCTCTGTAATGCTTTGTTGTGCAGACAGTTTGGGGCATCAGTCGATGGAGGCTTGATAATCAGCCTCATCCTAGTTATAATACAGGAAGGAAATCAGAGCTGTGGTTAGTGTATCAGCGATGACTAAAAAGGAAGAGGAGCATCTTTTAAGAGCCAGAGTTGTCTGCTAAGATATTTTAATGCTGCCAGTAGACTGGCCTGCTAACATGTGCCCCTGATGTTGTCATATCCATAAACACAGTTGGAGGGTAAATAAACCAAAGACGTTGACATTTTTCCTTTTCTACACGAATGGAAAGAGTTTCAGTTTGTACTTATTTGATGATTTTTACCCTTGCTGATTAAAAAAGTTGTTTACTGAGTAAATATTAATGTGTCGTTATGTAGTCCCTCCATGATATGGTTATTATCTTGACTATTTATCTGAGTCCCATCAGAATGAAAACAGTTGTAAAGGAAATCATTTTATAATCCTACTGACTTAGATACCTGTTAGAGCCATAAATTTAGTAATGAAGCCAGTGTTAAAATGATAATGTTAATGTTAACATATACGTCTTATGTAAAGCCACAGGGCATTGGGGTGTTTTTTATGTATTTATTCAGTTTCCTTCTGGTTGGTCCAGTTTCTCGCATAATTTTGTCTGATGAAAGATCCTAAGCAGAACTCAGCTCGCAGTAAACTGCCAGACATTTTGCTCCCACCACATTTTTGCATACAAGTTGGAAATTCCAGTATATCCTCGGATTATGCAAATAAGTAAGGTGATAGATGTGTTTTGTGTGAGTCTGTTAGGCTGAAGCCGCCACTTATCAGGATATTTCTGAGTGTGTCATTGCCTCTCTTGACACGCAGTCAGGACTAAGTTCCTTCCTTCACTTAATTAAAGAAAATAAATTAATTAATAAAAATGTAGACAGCAAACACATCTGATGCAAATACATCCAGAAACCAGTGAACCTCACGGCCTCCTGAGGCTCCACCAGGACATGGCTCAGCAAACAAAAGAAATGAGAGGAACGAGAGGCAATCTGAGAAATAAAATCCCCATTTTCCCAATTCCTGTAACCCATTTAAAAATAAAATTTTCTGATAAACATAACAAATCTATCTTTAGTGACCACGAAGCGCCTCCTGTGGTGTCTCAATGCCCGCGGGCCATGCGTTACGTAACAGGGCCCGTCCTGCGAGACACAATAGCCAGAAAGTGAAACACAAACTGCAAATTTACAGAGACATTTCCGATGTTTAAAAATTAAACACTGTGGTCCGAGATGTTTTGAAAAAAGAAAAAAAAATCTAAAAAGCTCAGCAGTTTTGACTGGCATGCACTGTGCCGAGTTCCGCTTTTCCTTTCTCTGCCCTGTCCTGCAGACTGAGTTATGGGGTGACACAATCACTGGCTGCATGCAAACAGCTGTCCTGACAAACTGTGACAAGGGAGACAGTGTACGAAGTGAGGTTTTCAGAACATGACGACAGGGGTTTCAGCGATAACATGTGAGTCTGTTAAACATACACGGGACACCGTGAAGTCACACAGCATTTTAACAAACACCCACACAAACATACAGTTGGTCCAGACAAAAACAAAAAGGAAAAACAAAGACCCAGGCAAGCTGCTGTGTGCTTCTGTTCTGCTCACAGATTGGGGGCCTCTGGGTAAGCGTGGATGCTACCAGGCCATTGTACCCATATGTTGAGTTTTTTGGTACTGCTGTCATTTTGATGGACGCGCATGTTAGCAAAGGCTAATATGAAAACAAAGGAGTGACCTAATAACTGCAACAGATGACTGATCTGAAAGAAAAAGGTAGATGGCAATAATATTAAAAAAGATGCAAAGAGTTCAGCATCACTGCAGTTACATTTGAAAGGAAAAACGTTTGGGGCCTAAACAAAGAAAACCCAACAAACCGGTGACAATCCACCTGCTTCACTGGAACTATAAAGTTACATCACATCTGTTTCAAAGCCAAGAAGAGAAAGAAGGAGAACAGGTGACTGGAGCAGAAAGCAAAGAAAAAAGGTAAATAGGAGGGGAAAAAACATTGTTGTGGAAATGCGCCCCACAAACATGATATATTTTTATTTTGTTTAAAATTTCTAAGCGGGACCAACCCACACTTTAACTTACTTTGCTTTACATGTTTGGACTTTTTTCATCAAGGAGAACAGAGCGTCACCAGATTTTAGATGACTGGAAGTAGAAGGTTGCCTTTAATAGCAACACATTTGTATGCAACATATTTCCTGCATATCTGAGCCAGACACAGAAGAGATGCAGCTTTTTTCATTCAAGCCGAAAGAGGAACTCAAACTGATCTGACTGTAATTATGAAGAAGATGGTATTTGTATTTCAAGCTATTTGAATGTGCAAAGCAGTGAAATGCATATAATTGTTCGTTAAACCATTGTGATTAAGTATAATTGGATCACGAGGATGCTACTGACTCACATCTTTTCTGCAGAAAATGTGTAACCACTCTGTGTGCAAACATCAACTTTTGTCATTTGGGTAGGTTTGGGATGCTCCTGCAGAGTCAACACAGGCAGAAAGAGCTGGCTGTCTCTTTATCTCTTTATCATTTTTATTTGCTTCATTATTCTTACCCTACAGATTGCTGTAGTCACCCAGCTAGCAGAAGAAGAAGAAGTGATCAAATTAGGATGAGCATCATATCTTTAAAAAAAAGGCTGCTTTCAAAGGACGTCATTCGGCTGGGCGAGGAACGCTGAAAACTTCACACCCTCAGTTGGTTTTGTACCTTTCACAGTGTATTTCTGAAAGCGGATCAAACTGCTTTGACAATGTTATCCAGTTACAGCACTACAACACTCCAAAGCAGCACCAACCAGGAAGGATAAAAGCAGAGGAATGAGGGAAGAAGAAAACCTGGCTCATCAATTGAACAGGAGCAAAATGAAAACATCTTCAGGTGACTTTTCATGTAAAAAGAAAGTACAAACAAGTACATCTGTAACTTCCTCTCTTAACTGGATAGTTTGCCTGCATTTCCCTTCATGAGCGATCTGAACCTATTCAGAGAAGAAGGCAGGTAGACCAGAACATTTTACCAGATAATGTAAGCCATAACTGACCAAAGTTCCTCCAAAATGTTTGTGGATGACCTGAGTTTCAGCTAAATTTCAGGCTCCTGTGAACATCGACTAGTATGACCTTCATTTTCCATCGATGCAATAGTTTTTATGTTTAAAGTCCGTGGTCTCCTCAACAAAATGTGCTCTAATGCCATTCTGACAGTGGCGTGCTGCGTGAATGGATGGATCAGTCCTGTACTATACGCTTCAGCATTCACTGATTCTGCTAATGGAACTGGAGATATCTCGTCTATTTATTAACTTTTTATTACAGTGACCTCGTTGATTGAGAATCTATTCAGAGACGATGCAAGACAGGACGCTTGAATAAAGTTAAGTTAGATCAAACAATCCCAGGGGGGCCAGGAGCCTCTCTGTGTGGGGTTTGTGGGGTTTTCTCTGAGCAGTCCGGCTTCCTCCCACCGTCCAAAACACATGCACTCTAAATTGCCCCTAGGAGTGAATGTGAGTGTGTGTGTGTGTGGTTGTTTGTCTCTGTGTGGTCCCGTGATGGACTGATTTAGGGATTTTTAGCTTTTTAATCTCAACTCTAAAAGATGAATTCCTCCTCACTTATCAGTTAAAATAGAAAAAACACCCTCTTGACTGAAAATGCTGCTGTTATCCATCCAAATGTTTTCATCTCGAACACTAAGGTGAATAAAGGGACCCACAGACGGCCTAAAGAGATACAGGAAGCAACCAGAGAGCAACAGAAAGTAAGAGGAGAAGAGGGGAAAGGGAGGGCGCTCTGCACAAAGGAGAAGCCTGGATTAAGTCATGAGTGGCAAGCGACATAGGTTGGATTTTTAGCGAGTGAGATCACATCCTTTTCTCTAAACAGAGAAGGAACTCATCCTCGGGTGGACGAGACGGCCAAGCTGAACCCTGCCACTGTCTGTCCGTTTGTCCGTTTGTGCGTGTGCAACAGCGTGTGTGTACAACAAACGGGACATCCATTACGGAGCTGAGACAGCGGCATGCAGCCCTGACCCTGCACACAGGAGGCTCCACACATGTCAGCAAGCTGCACTCTGAGGCACATCACCAACCGGGGTGTGTGTGTGTGAGAGAGAGAGAGAGAGTTCCTGCATGAATCTGTGAGGGAAGTTCTTTATTTCTAAAACTGTGAGTTCTTGATGAGCGTGCTTTCTAATAGTGTGCAACAGTATGACGCCATGACGCATGTGCACCCACACACGAGAAGGATGCAACTCCATGAACTGC
Organism: Menidia menidia; assembly: GCA_907169785.1. Taxonomy (NCBI): domain Eukaryota; kingdom Metazoa; phylum Chordata; class Actinopteri; order Atheriniformes; family Atherinopsidae; genus Menidia; species Menidia menidia. The sequence goes on from CAJRST010022223.1 coordinate 16,622,048, forward strand.
TTTATCTGATGATAATGGAGCCTGAACACTCCCATTCCCCCCTTAATCAAAGAGGAAAGTAGTAAATCTATTTAGATTAGCACGTACTGTAAATGTAGGTACACACATGCTGTGATGCTCATAGTTTAAATTCTGTATAGCAAACACAATATGGTTCAATTCAGAAGACCAAACACAAGTTGAACACTAAAAGGTATGCAGTTGGACATGAATATGATGAAAAAGTGTGAAGGTTAGTCAGAACCTCTCTCCAACTTTCCCCTGGTTCATCGGGGAAACACTACTTCCTTCTTATGGCTTATTTATGGCTGCACGGTTGCATCCGTTTCTGTAAATCTAAGCTTATGTAGAGTGAAGGATTATGGAAATTTAGCCAACAAAGAGGCCTGCCTGCAGTCCAACAAGTCAAAAGCACGCCACCCACTGAAAGTGTTCACAAAGAGAACAAAAAGAAGAAGAAAATCAGCTCAGAAAAAAAACAAAAGGATTCATTTAAGCACAATATCTATCATTAGGTGTCAAATTTTCCAACATGTCAGCACAATCTCTGCTGCTTAAAGAAAAACGTGGGAAGGTTTGACTTTTTTAACCGCTCAGATATTGAACAAGAGGGAAAAGCTGCTGTTCACTATTTGAACCGGTGAGTTGGGTTTCCACTGAGGAACCCAGGAGCTCCACCGAGGCTGTGACAGTGGCCACAGACAGCGGCAGCTGGCCTGGCAGCACTGGAGTCACTCTGGCTGCCGCTGCCTATTCTAAAGCCAATTGTTGCGGCGTTAATATGTGGACCGATTGAAAACAATTGTCAACGTCCACAATTGGACCAGAGTGTACCCGTTTCCAGGCAAACTGAAGAATTCAATATGACCAACCACATGCAACTCTTGATGGTTCTGAGTATTCTCTGGCTGGAAGTTGATGACTTATTAAGGACTCCGCAGCGATGACAAGTGACATGGAGACAACGCTGTAGCTTAGGATCGGCCAGGTCTCCACTTCTGAGACACAGACCACACTTGGACTGAAACATGGACTCATCTGGAACTCTGCTGGCTGGTTGTAAGTAATTTAAACCCCTAAGACACATTCTTCAGCTGTGACACGGGGCCAGCTTCTTAAAGGGGGACAATGGCAGAGTTTTTGCATTGAAGAAATTAAAGACTTTTTTTTTTCCTCCAGATTATTCAATTGCAATGAAAGAAAGGCCGGTCCAGAGCTTACCCTATCGCCACCTTCCAGAAATCCAGACACTCCTTACAGGCTACAGAAAATGTCTTTTGCCAAAAGAGGCAAATTAAATAGCTGATATATGTTTATAAATGTTGCCAATGTTTATAAAGGAAAATAATTGATTTTTTTCAGCATCTTATTTACAAGATACAATTAAAATAGAACAGTATGTACACCAGAAAAAACAAAAAAAAATGCTTTACCATACAACAGCAGAATGACAGAACACAAAAGCACACACATAGAGGGAGAGTGTCTGAGTCTGTGTTTCTGCTAAGACCATTGTTACACCTCTGCCCCCTCAGCAAATATTAGTCCTAAAAAGTCAGGAGGAAACTTATAAGTCTTAGGTTCACTTTCCCAGTCCAATATGTCTCTGCAGACAACACCTGTATTTTCGCTGTTACAGAAGAAAACACTCCTCTTCCCTCAGCGTATTTAGCCATAACTTACACCGGATTTGGACGGATAAATCACGGTTTCAGTGACATCAGAAACAGCCGAACTATGGATTCCTTTAAAATTCGCTTCGTAGATAGATCGCTCATATAAGCTGTCAAATAATGGTGCTGGAAGGACATCAGTGTGGAAATGTCACTGATTTCATGGACATCATTTCCAATAACATTGTCAGGAAAGGAGTCGTGATAACCTTTAATCCGAGTTTACATTTGAAAGCAGTGAATCTGACAGACATTAATATAAATCATGCTTGAAGAAAAACGAGCTCTTTGTTCACAGGTCTCTCTGTCTATAAATCAAATTTCTTGAGGGATTCACAGGATCATTGAGAAGGATGCAGATGTTCTTTTTAAGATTCATGAGCCTGACTTTTGAGACTGAAAATAAGGTGAGGTTTTGGAGCACAACAGGAATGCAGGTCTAATTGAACCGTGTCACAGGTTACGCACCTAGTTACGCGCCTAAAACAGACGCCCCGGACAGTTCTGCCTCTTTGTGTAAAGGCATACAGTATAAAAAGCTTCGTCCCAAACAACAGCACTGCTCATCCCGCCCCCATCCTCACCAGAAGCCACCCCATTCGAAGACAACTGAAGTTGCGAGATACCCAGAGATGGTACTGAGTGAAAAATTTAGGAAGACAGGGTGAGATTTAGAGGGACGAAGAAATGATAAGAAAGGAATAAAATTAATGGAGAAATCATAACATTTGCAACCTGTTGGGAATTTTGGGAATTTTCCTCCCTTTTTCCTCCCTTTCTGCACACCCTCATTCTACCCTCACTCCACCCCTCTCCAGACTGGGCTTTCACTTTGGGGGGCCCTCAGCCTCCCTCTCGGCTGATCAGGGAGCTTTCAAGGTACCCTGATGGATGCTAATGCTGGACTCTTTCAGATCGTTTTACAGCCGGAGCCTTTGATCTGCCAGCAGGCCTCTCTCCACGGGCTGCCTGTCCTGAGAAAATGTAAATCCCCGCCTTACAGACACCTGTGAAAAAAATACAGCAGAAAGGGGGACAGAAAAATAAGTTACTCTAAAGAAAAGGCGGGGGGGGGATACAGTATTGTGACATTTGGGGAAAAAAAGAGGGTATAGTTTAGTCGGCTCCAGAGTGACAAAGAATGGGATGGAAATTGTGCAGAAATAAGAGTAACTGGAAAAAAAGGGGGCACAAAGTGCATAGAAAGGAGTTAAGAAACTGAGACATAGCAACCAACAAAGAAGGAAAAGAGGAATGGGTACCACAAAACAGAGAGAAGGCACATGGATGAAACTAACCGAAAAAAAAAAAACAGCACTGCTAAAAGGAGGAAAGTTAATCTAGGACGCCCAGCATGCGGGACAGGAGGAGAATGGCTGGAGAGAAAAAAGCAAGTTGAAAACAGCGGATGAAAAGTTGGTAAATGGAGAGACAGATGGACAATTTGACTTGGGAAGAAAGAAAAGGAAAGACAGGAAGCGCGCCCAGACAGACATATGAGGCCTTCTGTGCAGCTCGAGGGGCAGATGTGTCTGTGCAGTTGCAAATTTTTGGGACGGAAGGAGTGAAAAGGAAAAGCGTGATGAAGGGGACTCCAGTCAGCGGAGAGCGGGGACAGCAGTGAAAGAGGGACTCCATCAGCGGCGGCGGCGGCGGCGGCGGCAGCGCCCTGAATAGCGGCGCTGCTGCTGGACAGCTGGCTGCAGCTGATCTTTGGACAGACTGTGGAAGAGCGCTTGTCTTCCTGCAGCCAGCTGCTGTGTGCAGAGGCCTGCAGTGACAGCACAAGGCTCAGAATTGATTACCAGAGCTGGCATTTCAATGGGGCGGATAGATGGAGTGCAGCGAGCTCGACTTCACTGAAGTAGTGTGTACTGTACAGCAGCGGCGCAGCACAGCTGCCACTCACTGTAACCTCTTCCAAGAGACAAAGAAAAAAAAACGGGAAAAGGAAAAAGAAGGGAGACTGCTATTATCACGATCCTCCCCGTCATTCCTCTCATTCTGTCTTTTTTCTCTTTCTTCTGCTCCTTTAGGCACTTGAAGTCATTTCTCACCCCCCCCCAGAGAATGGGAGAGGAAATGGCTGTCTTGAAGAGGAGATAAACTGCATTGAAAAGTACTGTGAGACTACATGATTCAGAGTTTTGGGATACTAATAGAAGCGGAGCTGCTGTGCACTGTGGCCTTGCACCTGCCGATCCTACGCTCTGTTTTTGAGGCTGATGCATAAAAGACCCCTTGTGAGACAAATCCAGTCCCTATTCATGTTTGCATTTTGTTTTGTTTCACGGTGTTTGCAAAGAGACGTAAAAGGGGGCGGGAAATCGTAGATTTCTATGATAATGGACACATTTTTTGTAGCACAAATCAAAACTTCCATCTGGTCTGAGGTCAGACATACCTCGGCCGCCATGGCTGAAGCCCTGTTCCATTTGATCAACACCAATCTTTCCTTTTGAGTGCGCACACCCCTTCATTTTGTCACCCACACACTCCGCTGGCCTCTTGTTTCCCCGCACCTTCCTGCTGTCCTATCAAAACAGGAATGATGTCATACTCCTTGTAGCTCCGGATGAGAAGAAAAACCAAGCCCAAGGTCCACAGTAGCAGCAGCATCCTCCTGTCTGCATGTCTGTCTGTATGATCAGGACACATCCGGCCATCCTGACTCCCCTGTGACTCCCCCAGGCCTCTGTGTTAGGAGGAAGGAAGGAAGGCCCTGCAGTCGCACAGGAGGGAGGGTTTTGGAGAAAGGAAGGGAGGAAGTGTGAAAGGGTGACTTAGCTGGAGCCGATCCACTCCATTGGAGCCTCTCACTATAGAAGGGCTGTTTGGACAGGGACAAGGCCAAGCACAAGTGTGTGTATACATGGCTGTGCACCAAAGTCATCACAGAGAGCCAACGAGGGCTGCTGTTTAACGACGGCTCAATTAGAAATATTCTGCATATTACTCTTGCTGCTCTGTTGGGCCTGTTGGGGACACTGACGGTGTGTGTGTGTGTGTGTGTGTGTGTGTGTGTGTGTGTGTGTGTGTG
>CAJRST010022223.1:16626770-16715060 GCA_907169785.1 Menidia menidia
GTGTGTGTGTGTGTGTGTGTGTGTGTGTGTGTGTGTGTGTGTGTGTGAGACGCAGGGCCTCTGAGTTCGCTGCTCATCAGCCAGTGGCAGCTAACCTCAGTGGAAATTCAGTTGAGTCATCGTGTTCGGCGGCTGCACAGAAGACGGAGCGTTGAGCACCTCGACAGAAGCTCATAAACCCTCAGAAACAAACACGCGTCGGCCTAAATCTGATGAAGGTGCAGCTCATCACTGCAACGTGGGAGAAGCGGTGAGTGTCACCTTACTGTTTCTGCTCAGTGGTCTTAATATCAGCGTTTCTGTTACAAGCTAAATCTGAGAAGGGAAAGGAAAAAGAAGACGGCAAATGCTAGAGAAGTGCTAATCAGAGCCAGCAGCTGATCTCTTTTACTTTTGGCTTTGTCACTGGAGAGTGGGGAGGAATTAGGTATATTGGAAAGATATTTGGAAAAATACATTTCCTGTCGGCAGGATTGGGAGGAAAGCTAACTGCCACACGGAGAGGCAGAAAACTGTGACGCTGTTTTTTTAATATTACACACATACGTTTTATCTGATAAAAGAGAATGCTGTTACAAGTTTAATACACTCCCAAAATGATCAACTTGGGTACAAACATCCTAAGACTGGTACATTTATTGGAAGAACAAACTAACTTTTTTGCAGTGCAAGCATAAAAGAAAAGACAAAAAAAAAGACAAAAAAATAAGCAAAAGAAAATGAATCTTGACTAATCTACCTTTTACAGGTGTAACTGAGCAGGATATCCAGGTGACGGAAGTCTGGCTGATCACTTAATACCGCATAAATCCAGCGCCAAATAATACAGTAAAACACACCACACTGGTTTTAAGTTAAAATGGAAAATTATGACACGTTGAGTTAGTGTGTAGAACATTAGAGAGAGAGAGAGAGAGAGAGAGGGAGAGAGAGAGAGAGGGAGAGAGAGAGAGAGAAAGAGAGAGAGAGGGGGACAACATTCTTTCCCTATGTTTAAAAAAGCTTCTCCAGCATTGTCTGCAGCTTACAATTAAAACTTAAACCATAAATCAACACATCACTTCCTGTATTGGGCCATTATTGTTTTGTTTGATTTATTATATCTGTCCCTTTTTTTTCTCTCTGTGTATTCAGCTGATAAGACTTACAGTCACAGCTTGAAAAGGCACACCCTTGCCTGCTCTTGTTCAGCGACTAAAAATAAGTGGTGAAGTAATGTGAAAAACACTGCTCTATTTACATTCTGGTAAGTTACAGCCTTTACACAGCCTGCCTGCAGTGTTGAATCTGGACTAAATGACTGAGGGGAAATTTCACTGCTCTTTTTCCGGCCGAGGGGCATAGAGAAACGGTGAGAAACTGGAGATACTGTAGAGAGGAAAAGGAAGAAGTAAGCAAGAAATTCACGATGGAGATGAAATAGATGATAAATGTACCTCGTGCAAAAACATCTCGTTAAAATGCAGCCGATCAAGAATAAGGGAAAAGTCGAGAAGATGCAAGGCAAAGATGCTAAGAAGACAGAAACAGCTGTCATCAGCATCAGCTATGCGAGCATGTTTGCAGTATCTCATTCTTTTGTAATGGCCAATGGGAGTTGGGGATGGAGATAACAAAGACTACAGGGCGGATGGTGGATACAGATCTCTCTTTGGATGGATTTATGAATGATTGGGATCAGAGGGGCACGTGGACAGATGTGTGCGCTCTGCTCAGCCCTGGCAGCCATCTCACGTCCCCACTGACGACATGCTGTCTTCAAACGGAGAAAGCAAGACAGACACAGAGATAAAAAGCAAATGCCAAGAGGAGTGCTTGATCACCACGGGCAGCTGCCATGTTCTGTGACGTACATTCTGGGATGAAAAACACCTCAGGTTGGAGTTGTCATAATTCTCTTTTGGCAAAAATAATTTGCATATCTGACAGTTCTAACAGTTCTTATTTATTGGGTGACATCCCGAGATCACCATATCAAGTGTGTAATCAAAGATCTCTCCATGGAAAGAAAGCGTGTTCAGATTCATTGTTCTGATTTGAATTCCTTTTAACAGCCAAGAGAAAAGCTTTCCCCTTTACCTCCTCAGAAACCTTTGATACATATCAACCAACTCAGCAATTACCCAGGAAACATCCACAATCGCATGCCTAATCTTGTATGAAAACAGCAAAGGAGCTACTTTAGGAGGACTTTTGTCTGGGATAACCAAGCTTCCAAGACAATGCTTTGGGGTTAGGCACAAAACTGATCCTGTCCAGGCATGAAAATGACTAACTAAGGTTTTAGCAACCCCTGGCCTGTGTTCCTGTGTGGATCTTGTGTGCGTAATTACAGATTCACTGGACCAGCTGTGCGGTTCCTCCTCTGGGACTGACTGCAGGGTCTTGACTCCTCTTCTTCTGTGGTGTCTTGCTACACTGGTTGATATGAACTTTGCTACAGGGCACCGATCCCTGAGACCTTTGTGCCTTTCAGTAATTTAGCATCTTTTTAACAGACAAATGATGGAACATTGGAGCTTTGGTGGAAGCTCACTTCTACAAGCAGGAGTGATTCACTGTCTGATTAGAAGATCTGAATTAACAAAGACGTGTCCTGTTCCTGTTCGCAATATCCTCTGCACAACAAAGTTTTACTGTTCAGAAGAAATCTAAATTAAGCTAAGATAAATTAAGATTTCGATCGCTAAACAACACATTTAGATTGGGGATTTTTTTTCTATTGCACAATTACTGCTATTTTATACAACAAAGAGGCTTTTTTCCACAGTAAACTCAAAGGATATGTTTCAGTCACAGCATCAAAATGAAAATAAAAAAAAATCTGAGAATCGAGTGATTACGTTTGATCCAGCAACAAACTGGACCTACGGTAGTGTTTTGAAAGGAGACACGTAAACAAAGACCTGGAAAAACAGCTCCTTGCAGCACTAATATCTCTGACGATCTTGTTTTAAGCTGGAAACAATTTAGAAGCCTTGGGTGAGTAAAATAATGGCGTAACACAGCCTTGATTAAGCCACTTAGGGACTGATGGAGAGCTAAATCGTCTGATACGCATAGCTAGTTAGAGGTCTGGGGACAGAAAGTGGCCAATCTTTATTTTACACCATTCAACTCATTGATTAAATGCCAGTCAGCAGTATTTGGATCGGAGGTGAGCAATGCCTTACCAGCTGATGATGAAACGGAGAAAAGGCTGGTGTTTTTCTTTTTTTTCCCCCCACTCCAGCTAACCCTGCCTTCACCTCCCATAGCTCCGATGGGGAACATGAACTAAAACAAGTTTGTTTCCATCTTATCTGCAGGAAATAGCATTAGCCAAAATTGTACTCTTGGGTTGGAGCTTGAAAGAGATGGCATGGCTGCAGCCATCATTAGTTCTGTCCCCCGACGTGCGGCCTGCCTCTGATCCCGAGCCAGGGCTGGACAGGAAGGCAGAAGGTGGGCAGGAGAGGGTCGCCAGCCATGGGTGGGCTTCACCACTCGGCCCTCGCTAATGGGCTGGCAACCATCAACCTGGTATGTCGGTATGCAGGCCACCACCGCTGGGGCTGACGTCGGAGGGGTTTTAAAGCATCCAGCGCAGATGACAGAGACAGAGGAACACAGAGACGCTCACCTTGGAGTACCGTTTTCACTGGCTGTCCATTTTTCTCCCCCCCCCCATTTCTGAGTGAACTGGAGCCAGCAGAGCATTAAGCATACAGAGTTAATTCTGCTCAGTCTGGTCTAATCACTGTGTTTTTTGTGTCCATGTTTCCATGTTTCCTCCTTCTCACAGGGAGGAAAACAGTTTCTCAGCTCACTCACATCCCACAATGCCCTCCACTGCTACCAATGAGAACTAAATCTTTTCCCAGCACTTTCCACAACTGCAGCTATTTTTCCCATGCTCCTCTTTCAGAAGACCTATTTGGGGCACTTGGGCTATCAAACCAGAGAGTGAAGAAAAAAATTCCTCCTGGAGAATTCGGGCTGGAAACACAATATGTTCAATAAGGCACAAATCACTTTTAAATTTAACCACATTATTGTTTAAAACTGCACAAACTATGATGTATTAGCCTTAACAAGTTTTTAAAAGAACCCTCTGCAAACAAAATACTTAAATTTTTTTGTGTTACGTGGTGCTTCCTGTGCATTCAGGAACAATGAGATGATTGAGAAGCAGAATTTACAGAGCCTGTTGTGAGACCAGAGTCAAAGAGTGAATGAACAGTCTTGCCCCGAAAGAAACGTGTTTTTCACATTATCAGTCTCCTCAAACAGGACCAACATCTTTGCTGCGATATTTGATGTGGAGATATCCGACAGACTGCAGTGCGTCTGCAGGGCATCACAGCCCAGAGAGAAACCCAGAACCAGCTGACAGGCAGCACCTCATAGTGTGCTCTTCTTAAAGCATATATAGGTGTGAAAACAGGAAGACGGGCAACTTATATTCTACAAGAGTGTCTTTGATGTTTGAAGAACAAGTTCTCAAAAGATTTTGCAGGATGTGACACTGCAACACAGCCCAGGGTGGCTTATCAGAGGACAACTATTAATACCCCTGAGATTCTGTTTTCATGTGTCCTGAGGGAGAAAGATAAAGGAAGTCATTGATTTTTCCCACTATAATCCCTGGGAAGGATAGCCCTTCTCTTTTCCATTTGGCTTTTGAGGGTTATTGTTCTTAACTTTTCGAGGAGCCTACACAAAAACTATTTTTGGTGACAAGAGCTATCACCAAAAGTCCTGGTTTTAGCCTTCACTTGCCGTGTCTGTGGCATCCACAAATGTCCAAAGTGTCATCAGGCAACTAATCCAAGCGTTGTTTTACTAGATTGTCATTGGATGGTTGTCTATGTGGAGGATGAGTAGCAGTCTCTTATCATGGTGCTCACACGTTCTGTTCTGCAGCACAGCACACTTTTCAGAGTGTGCCAAAAGTCGGGAAGTGCAAGAAGGAAGGTGTTGTGACATAAAAGTTGGCAGATGCTACCTTTTGTGGTGTCAGCAAAGGCATGCATAAACTTTACTTTACACGGGGTGTAGTTGCACTCAGACAGTTATTGACCACAAACAGTATCTGTCTAGATTTGTGTCGGTACATGAAATGAACAAAAACTAATGTACAACAGTGATGCTGCAGTGTTTTGTAATGTCACTGAAATGTGATGACGGAAATATTCAGTTTCTTTTTTGTTGTTTTTTTTTTTTAAGACCTGCGGCTCACAGTGCGAAACGCCGTCAAACCATGCTGGGCTGGCAGGTTTTTTGCACTTGCGAACGTCTAAGCAACTAGAGAGCCTCTGGCGTTAAAGCAAAAACATGGCTGTCACGCAACACGACAGCACAAACGTCTTAGAAGTGCATCAGCCGCAACATAATGGCCGACCATAACAAGGAGCCCAGACGTGTAAACACAGTGGCCCTGATTTGAATAGCCCAAAGGATACAACGGACTCTGAAACCTGCGTGTTTCAAACAGACGTGAAAGATGGACAGATAAGAATGTTTGAAGAGATGTCGTCAGTCCTGCGTCGACGGCAAGCAGAACTGACGTAATATTTCTAGGATAAGAGGAAGTCAGCATGGGCACCCGTACTGAACTAGCATGTGAGCTCTTCTGCGCGCTCGTCACGTTTGCACGAGTGGAGGATGGATATGGAGCAGGTCGAACATATACACCAAACAAGCTGATGCTATGACCCAGATGAACAGAAATCTTGGTGAAATTACTGTACAGAATGCACAGCAACTGAATTAGACCCACAAGGCCAACGCCAGCATCACAAGTGTTTATCCCATTTAGATCAATAGTGAAAGTTTCTACAGTTACATCAGAAGAAATCACTCCTGAAACTGAATGGTAATTAACCATGACATTTTAGTACCAGAAAAGCATTTGCAGTAGAAGAATTTAATCTAGAGTTAGTGGAATAATAAATGACTCACTTTCTGTACTATATTTAATCAGCACAAAAAAACACCTTGACTTAGAACCAACGACTCGAGTCCTATATGATGCTGTCTAAATGTATGCGTGTGTGTGTCTTTGTGTGTGTGTGAGTGTGTGTGTGTGTGAATGACTGGGTGAAAGGAAATTTTTGTGCAGAGCACTGAACTCCACCTCTGTCCTACAAGCCCGGGGTTCGGCCAGCTGTGAGGATTAAGGCAGCTGCACAGTGAAAACCCTGACAGGGAAACTTAGCCATCACAAGCGGACTGTTGCTGATGCTCCAAGAGAGCAAAGCACATATCAAAAGTGTCAAGACATTCTCACAACAGCTACTCCACTAAAGAGTGCACAATAACAGTTTTTTTGTTGGTGTGTTTTGTGCCATGATCAGTTGATTAAATCTTTAGGAAAGTAGCGAATGAAAGGAGCCGTGACCACACTTTATTAAAGCCCTATTATTTACCCCTTATCAAGCTTCATTTAGAATCATTTTAAAGGCCTAGGGGCAACTTTTGTATCTGAGGGGTTAGCGTCCTCGTATGTGCCGTTTATGATGTGATATTTGTAACACACTGTTTAGCTTTTATAGTTGATACAAAATAAAAGAGTTTCAGCCAACCTTGCTTTATACTTTTTTATCTTGAAGCAGCCTGACAGACATTAGTGCGGCCAAACCAGGACACATTGTTCATATGAACAGAAATACTTCCAGAGCATGTCAGTGCATTTCATTGTGGCCTTTGATAGCAAATACATTCAAATTTCAGTTTAAAAAGCAAATAGGTTACGTGGTGTCAAATGAAAAAAAAAAAAAACCTACTGTTTACAGGAATCTTAGCCTGAGGGGTTTCAATGGCAGAGAAAGACAGCAGTGGTATCGTATCATTCTGATACTGAAAATGACAGAAACAAGGTCAATTTTACCTTACTGGAATCTGCATCTGTTTAAGGGAATAAAACACCTGCAGTGGGCAGATACAAACTGACCAGAACGGACGTCAACTAACTGCTCAAACATGTGATTCTAAACTAGAGTCAACATCAGCCCAACTGTAGGCAGTTTAATCCTACGGGCTTCAAGTTTCAAGTAAAGTTTCATTTCTAAAGTAAGATCACGCAGGCTGTAATGAGCAAGAATTTCCACCACTCCCTCAGAGAATTTGTTTGCAGAATCTGTGGCGATAAAAAAAAACCAAGCTCCTGCTGAAGGCAGACATGACAGAGAGGCTGTTTTCAAACACAACAAAACTACAAGCCAAGCAGTGGCCTGTTGTCCAGCGGTATGGTGCCATCCAGAAACAGTGAGGGCATCCAGTCAGAAGAAACCGTACACAAATTGACAGAGGACACAGCAAATAATCAACTTTTCTCATCTTAGGTGGCACGTGCACCTATACAGAGCTCCACAAACCCACTATTTGCATTATGTACGACTTCGCTGGCCTGATACAGAGAAATCAGAGCCGTAACACAATATTCCAAACACAAGTAGCTGATCATAGAAATCAGCTCATGGCATAAAAAAGGGGTAATCCATCCTACCTTAGGGCGCCTCAGTGCCTGACGGTGCAGCTCCAGGACGATTTCTTTCCTAGAGGACACAAAGGTAAAGACAAGAGGATCAACATGTCGTACGCTGACATTTGAAGTGTCTGACGTCAGTGTGAAAAGTGACATTTGTAATGATTGTGTGTCACAAGTTTGGAATTGGAACTCAAAATCTGACATACTGTCAGATTTTGTGAGTTTCTCTCAAATTCTCCTTGTTAAGTATTCCTGCCCACAAAAATCTGCCTCGAAATGTGAAACAAAATCTCATTATAGTTTCATGTAAAGTGAGCATTGAGGGCGGATTAATGCTTTACTATGACATTTGGTGTGTCCCCCCCCCCCCCTTCAAGGCCTTATCACTCTTCACAATGGCTTGGACGAGGGGCGCGGATTATTCCACAAAGGAGTCGACGGAATTGATGTAGTCTCCTTCCTATCAGGTGTAATCTCCTGCTCTCTCCATGGAGATCATGTCATATGAGAAACGCAGCAAGGCCCAAGGCCCTTTCACCACAGTGGGTCAGAGAGTTAGCTTCACTTCCGGACGGAAAACAGTAGCAAAATGTTGAATTTGCCCCGAGGGAATTGCAAGGAGTGGGTGATGGAGTCTGGAATGATGGAGCATGGAAGGTGGGGAAGCAATTCTATGGAAGTCAGTGAGTTGTGAAGTTGTCAAAACACATATTTTCTTTTGTTTTTCCAAGGAGTGAACACACCACGAACAAAAAAAACTAAAAAACGGTGAAAAGCAGAGGTTTGAATTAGATCCCTCAGTCTTCAGAAGTCAGGAAATGGGTTTGGATGAATGATGAGCAAGGAATCCAGGACTTAGGATCCAGCATTGTCTGTGAGGGCTTTTTAAAAAATCTGCCATTATCCTGCACTTGCCTTTGAAACCTGAGCTCCAGGCTGAACTCATCACTTACACACTTTTCCATGAACAAGTGCAAAAAAAAAGAAAAAAATACACTAAGAAACTTAATCACTTTGCGTTGTGGCTCTATCCAACTGCGTTTGATGGAATCTGATGATATTCATTACAGCAGCTCTTCCACAGAAGCTGTGACTTCCTCTTTCTCTTTAAAAGTCTGTCATCACATGTATGCACTCTTTTCTGCCCCCCCTCCCTCCAGGACCAGGTCTCAGTCTGCTGACATGTACGGCCAGGTGTAAGGTCTGGTTCATCAACCACTCAGAGAGCAAGCAGATGCCTTGGTGGAAGGAGAATCTCCCTTTCTGGACAACATTGCACTCATTAGCTCTTCAAACAACTCTAAAAGAGTCTCTGCTGAAAGAGATTACGAGACCAGGGTCTGTTGTCCGCCTGTTTGTGTAAGTACCAGTGTTACACAATGCTAACAGTTCGTCCAGGTGGGACACAACAAAGAGACAACATGGAGGGGAGAGGACCGGGCCTATTGTGGCTCCCTAATCTCTCCATTCTGACAGACACTTTGATTTGTGAGTCAGTCCAAAGCCTGAGTAAACAGCCTATCCAGTCACCACCCAAGGAAAACCAGAGTAACCTTCAGTCAACTCTTTGGTCTCCCCACCGTTTGTTCAAGGAGGTTCACCTGTCTTTTCAGCCCCAGGTTAATTGGAAAGAAAAATGGCTTGATTGGCAGACTCCACTGTCTTCTGTGCGCCTCTTTGTGAAATGGTTCATTCGGGGGCTTGTTTGAGAAGAAGAAGAATTCCCCCTCTCTCTTTGTCCCCCACTAGCATGACTGCACAGATGTTCCAGCACAGAGGTCGGGAGACAGACCGAGTTATAAATGCATGAAAACACACAATCACACAGTGTCGACAGAGATGTTTCAGATCATTAAAGATACAGAAGGGATGAAGGGGACAAAGAAGATTACAGAGAATGAGAAAGACTGGAAGAAAGGCCAGCGAGAGCAACTGTTGCATTCCCTCAAACGGAGAAAGCCACATATTACTCTCAAGTTTTCTACGGTCAGTGTCATTTGATCTGAAAAATGGGAGATCTAGTCTTCTTTTAATTTAACTTCAATTAAGATTGGCATTATGCAGGAAAATAACAAGGGTGAAGGTTAAAAGAAAGCAACCCATGCAGTAGTTATCATATTAACCCTCTATGTACAATGAACAGGCCATATTTATCTATCTAAAGTTAAAGAAAGAATACCTTTGTAAATTGTTTTTTTCCCCCAAATCTAATTTGTGTTACTCTGACTAAAACCTTCCCAAATACTAAAGCACCATTACCCTTAGTCAACATCGCTGCCCTTTAGTAGTTCTCCATTCCACGAGTCCACTTCCTGTTTTCTGCTTAAAGGTAAATGTTCCACACTTATGCACAGCCTTTTTATACATGGCTGCGCTCTACCTGACAGTTTACTCATTCACCCGTTCGAAGCCCTTTTTACCTGATCTGTTATATCTAAATACGGGGATCTTCCCTTCTTTTGTATGTTAACTGAAGTAAAAACTGTTATCCGATGTTTGTATTTTTCTTGGAATGAAACGTAAAACTCACTGAGATTAAAACGCTGGCAAAGTGGCTTATTTACTGTTTTCGTTATTTCCGAAGTCCAACGACAGCATGCAGACAAATAAATCTGTTAGTTCAGCAGGATGAGGTCGTTGAGCAGTGTTCGATCATACCACCTCGGTTCCTCGCAAACCCCTCTGTGACTCGTCTACAGCTCCTTCCTGGACCGAAACGGTCATGAAGGTGAACGGTCATCTCAGACGATGCATTCAAAAAAGCAGAGGAACAAAACCCGGCCACAGATCTCACCAGGTGAAAGACTTCTCATCGAAACCAAGTGAGAGCATCCTCTAAACGATAACAGGCGTAAAGCCACCTGTCCGATAAGGCGTTTGCCAGAAGAAGCTTCTCCCAGCTGGTGTAAGGAGCGTTACATCTGAGCATTTGCAGGAATGGGTGAAAGCACGGGGCCTTAGAGGTTTTGTCCAGGCGAGGGAGACGTCTTCTCCCGGGAATCTGCCACAGGCTTCATCTACAACAGTGTTTTGGTAGGTGGCACTCATCAAGGCAACATGCACTTCAATGACAGAAAATTAGTTTTCTAGCTTACTGATTTCTATTCAGCTGATCATGGACTTGACCTGGTTTTTGTGGCTAGTGAGTGTAGAGAGCTATCCCACAAAATTTGATTGAGAATGGGAGTGTATGGCCAACTCCCTCCAACAGTACTGAGAGGGGTGAAGACAAAAAGATCACTTCATGCTGTAGTTAGAGTTAATATAATCCAATATCAGATCTCCAGCCTGCCGCTGATGTCATGACTTTGGCATCAACTTCAAATGCAAGCCAAAACGAAACATAAAAAGTCAACAAGCTGAAGCCTTTATCTCCAACTTGTTTTTCCGTTTTTGTTGCAGGGATTATAACTAACAATCACTTTTTTATGACAGTCACACAGACTACAGTACAAATCTTTATTGATCTTTACTGGAAAATAATATTTCACGATCAATCTTTTCCAACAACTCTGCTTCAAACGTTTGTTTTTGCTATTCAGAAGGTCCTTTTCTGATAAGTTATTGACGGCGTCAGGGACAGGGCTCCTACAGAAACAGGTCTGGGGAGTCAAAGATTCGCAGAGAAGAAGTCTCTGGAGCAGATAAAAAAGTGCATTTAGCATATTGGAACAAAATGACAAGGCTTCACAAGGCTTTTTTAGACGAGGGGCACCACAGAGCAAATATGGAGATAGGAAAGCGCCAGTTAAGTTCTGTTCCACCTCATTTGACAGATGATTTCATCAAGTTAAATGAACTCAAATTGGATTAGAAATTCAAAATCAATCAATCAGTTTATGGAAGAAAGATTCTGACAAAGTGGACCTAATTTTTCAAAGTATTTTTGTAGACGTTGGCAGACCATGTTCAAAAGCACGCCAGGATCACAAGAATGAGTTCAAGTTTAGTCTCTGTAAAAACTGCAGCTTTCGTTTTAGTCTAGAAGGTCTGTTAGTCCAACCTCATAGAGCTTTTAAAGTTTTGATCTAAGATGTAATAACTTAACTTTGAGCATGACTTTAACTAAAATTCATGGCCAAACTCATTGCACATGATCCGTGAGATCAGGAGCGTCGATGATGAAACCAAGAATCCAGAGGTAACTCCGCTGACTAAAAAGAAGCATTCATGCATCTAAAATGCAAAAATCCCAGCAAACTGACGTTAAATGTTACTGTGCGAAAAAGAAATTGAAAGAGCTGACCTCTGTGACATCTGCCTGGTTTATAATTCTTCTCTGATGAAAATTCTGGTCACTACAGCAGCGATGATCAACAGGAAAGCTTTGATTTAGGCCAGATTTAAGTGGATTTTTTGTCGGTGTTATTAAAGGAATATTTAAGCGTCTACATGTTCAACGATTAGAATCATCATTAATGCCCTAAAGCATGCCTGATACTCTTCTCTCTTTGTCCCTCTGTCTCTCACACTGGATAACCAGAGGCTGAGTCTGGGGGCCACATTCTTGCCCTCTTTGCATTCAACTGCCAACACAGCACGTGGCTTTGTGCTGGCCTTGCCAATGGCTCTTTTAAGGATTTCTTAATGGGTCGCACACACAATGCACTTTGTGTTATTGAGCAGAGGACGTCCACTAAAGAGCTCTGTGGTGACACCAGGGTTCAGGTGAGAGAGAGACGGCGACGGACAGACCGAGGATGGAAAACGCTGATGGCATTCTGGGTCGGAGTTCAGACGTCCCGTCCTGCAGAACAGGGAGAATCTCCATCTGTTGATTTGATTTGACCATTTTTTATATTTTCAGACACAGTTCCGTGGACCAGAAATTGGTTTAGTTGGTGGGGACAATATTTGTTTTTAGGAATTCTGATACTAGTGCGAAAACTGCCCACACTTATTGGGAAGGTAGAACTTTACCTTTGTGGCTGATATGGAGTAAAAGACTAAAGGCTGAACTTGTAAAGTAAATGATGATTTAAAGAAGATGCCGTTTTGGGGCTGGTCGAGTCAGTGGCACATGTATCAAGGCTCTATGCTCCCATGTAGGCAGCCAGGGTTCGATTCAGGCTCACCACCCTTTCCTGCGTCCCTCCGTCTTTCTGTGCCCAATTTTCCATCATGCTACTGTCAATTAGAGACCACCAGACCCAACAAAGCCTTAAAAAAAAAAGAAGTTCATCATTGCAAATGTGTGTTGCTTTTCTACACGACGCTGTTTGACGCTGAACTTATTCAGGAACACCAAAGGAAATTAACTGTAACATTATTATTTAAGGTTTTATCTTAGGTACCATTGAAGCTACTTTTACTGACAAATACAGATACATGTCTACATACAAGTAGACAATTATATGTTCAAACACTGATAAACATATACATTTGAACAGACCCACACACACAATGCGTCCCGCTCACACAAACATGCACACACATGGATGTGACCAGCAGTGGTGAACAGCTGCATGGGCCGGTCTGGAGTGAGACCAGCAACCTCTTGGCCACAAAGGGCTGCTTGTGCCCCCCGGCTTGCTAGAAACATAAAACACAAGAGATAAGACCAGACACTGTTTGCCAGGATCAGCAAGGCTCCCCAAACAGGAACTGCAAGTGCAAGTGTTTGACACAAATACACACACCTGCCCACGCGCACAAACACACGGATGTCACTCAATAATTTGCGCATTGATTATAGAAAAACAACTGAATTGTCTGTCAGAGCCAGCTTCCGTTGACCTATTGACTGACAACGCCAGAACCATTTGAGGACTGAACCGTTCAAATGAGTATCAAACCATCTGCTGCTTCTGACTGAAAATCTGAAATCATTCTGACACTTTAAAGAGAAGATATGACGGTATGCAAAAGTTTAGGCAGCAGGGATTTTATAAATGTTATCATGTAATTATCATATCATTATCATTGTCCAATATTGGAGATCAAAACCTGCTAATGCCACCAGGAGTGAAATATATGAATTTTGGGCACAATCTTTAACAACAGTTTGGTTACAATACTAATCCTATTTCAAGTCAGGCTTGTTTATAGGAAACAAAGGGAAAGTTGCATAATTTCAGAGCTTTACAAAAGCTATGTTCCCCCCAACAACCAATCAGCAATCATTAATTGATCTGATCAGATTGCTAATACTCAAATTAAGAAACAGTACAAGGCCAAACAAGGGGGTTAAAGTATCTTAAGGCAGAACTTGCCTCAGTTCATGGAGTCACTGAAAAACTACATTTCACAGAAATAATGAAGGTCAGAGTCAAAGGGCTAGAAAAACAACAGACTGCAGGATTATGAGAGAAGCTAATCAAATGTGACCATCACCAAACACCAGGGCCATTTAACCGATGACGTAGGGGTGCTGCCCGGTAAAAAAAAAAAAGGTAAAATACATAAACCTAACTGTTCTCAGCTTACTACCCTTAAACTCAACCACTAAGTTTATCCAACTTTCAACTAAATATTAATACAAATCCTTTAGCAGACCAGGGTTATGCAGCTCAATGACGTCAGGTAGAGGGAAAAATAGAGTCGGTTGGGAGATTTTGCATTATTTGCCTTAACAAGATCTGAGACAAAGGGCCAACACAGAAACAAACAAACATGCCCACGCCCAAAATTAATCTCCTAATATAATCTGTCTAATCTATCAATTGGCAAAATTCTGTGAACTGTCACTGAAATTTTGCCTTTTTAAAGACGTCAAAAAGCTACTGCCACCTATTAATCAAGATTTGCAAACCAAAGATAATATATGTTACTCACAGATTAATCAGAATACTTCTGACTCCGTTATTGGTAATATTCACACTACAGAAATTCCCATTAGGCCTATAGGTAAGCAGCAGGTATCTGACACTAATTTGTGGTTTCAGGGATAGAAGAAAAAAAAGGTCTTAAATGAGAAATTTGGACGAAAAGATTAATAAGAGGCAGTCAATTCTATGCTGCTCCATCTTTCTGCTGAGTCATGATTTGTCCCATCATTGCTTGTAGACTCACACAGACACAGGGCCACACACCATGACACAGTAGACTCTGTGTGGCTTGAATCAAGGTCCACTTGCAGAAGGGGAGGAGGGAAAACCTCTGAAACGTGACTGATGTCTTTGTGCTTATCACTGCGCTTCTTCTTCTTCTTTTTCTCTCTCGTGGTCCACCTATCCATCACTCCCCCCCCCCCACCCCGCCCCCCCGTCTGCTTCTGTCTTTCACCTCCCCATCTTTATCTATCTGTAGCCATCACAGCTGTCCTTTGCTGCACATGTCTGTGAGCCTGTGGCCAGATAGTCTTTATTTTATGCAAAATATGTTTCCAAAAAGTTTCAAAAAACCTGTATCAGCTCATGTTCTTGTGGGAGTTCCTGCCGAGTACGTGAACACACTCGATGACCTTTTGGTGCTTTAAATATTTGTCTCTTGCATCAACAGGGTATGCATCTTTGTGCAGCCAGATGTCTGAAGAAAATATAGATGGAGAGATGTGGAGGCCAGACTCATAAATGTTGCTGCATCACCCAGCAGTTTATTTTAATAATTTCCACTTCATTTATCATCTGTCCATACTGACCAGTAGGCCGTGCAGCTGTAGCTCATTCATAACCTCCATTAGCCACCGCACACACACAGACGCACACAGATTTGCACATGCAAACAGTCATGCTGCCTTACTTCAGTCTGCCACATGCAAAAGATGAAAGTCAAATGTTCCCTCAGAGTAACAGCACACTCAAACACAGTTTTGAATGAAATGTTGAATTGCATGGCTTAGAACGAGCCTCGGGGGATTTTGCAGAGCTGCAGTATGTATACAGAAGGTGGAAGCTTAAACATCTGTGTACGCAAATAAGAGTGAGAGGGTACTATGGTGTCAGAAACACCTGGGACTTGGTCCCTTTTGGGAACAGGCTCAGTGTTTAATATACACAATCACCTTATCACAGTGGAACTCACCCATATAAAATGCTGGGAACATGAATGCTCACTTATGTATGCACACACAGTCATGCATACACATAAAAAATAATATTTGGGTATGAAAAAAAACTTCAGATGCTTGTGTTGAAAAATATTACATTTTGAATGTCTTTTTTTGAAAAGGAAAATGGATGTTAAAAATGGAAAACATATGTTCATTTTGCTGTATAGTTGTGTTGGCATCCCCAATGATTTAAACAAGGGAAAAGCATTGAAAAGTACAACAATCTTTTTAGGGTCATTTTCAGTCACACTGACTCACTGAAACTACGAGACAATGACCCAACCAAAGCTTTTTCACATGTAGCTCCCCCGGTGTAATGCCATTAAATGATGATGGTGGAGGTGAGTTTGGATCCAGCCATCACTGAAAAGCTCAAATCATAAAGAGGGACCAAAATAGTCCCTGTCAGCTGACACCATGGAGACAATCATATAAGCAACACGTGAGGAGATTTGACAATTCATGATATCCTCTTAGTATATAAGCATCCACCCATGGACAAACATACTATTTTAAAGGAAAAACAACTATTTAAGAACCGAATGCTCCTGGTTTCTTTGTGCTACTGTGAAGAGACGGCAGCTGTTATTTCACTGGATAGAAGAAATTCAAGCAAGTTACCTATTTGCGATCTTTAAAGTTGATTGAATGGGGTTTATGTCAAAAAGTCTGATTTCTCAGAGACACCCTGTTACAGCGGCACCAGGCGGAGCTCTGGACACCTGCATGCTGTTCTGACAGGTCATTTGTGTAACTTCTCTTTGGCACATAGCGTATGTGCCAAAGAAGTGGAACGAAATCCTGAGAAGTGGCAGTTACAATGGACATTTCAAAAACATGAAAAACTTTGCAACTTCGCAGTTATGTTTGGATTTTAACAATGAGCTTCCTGTACAAATCCTTTTTAGGGTTGTTTCTTCGGCGCATTGTCACGTTGTTGCTGGTGACACCTTCATTTGGGTGTTAGTGTGTTTTCTGGCCACAATCTCACTGTTGATTTTACTAACTGGGCACATGATTTAGGCTTAGGAAACACAATTCACTCCCTACCTTCTAAGAGCATGGCGCTGTGTGCAGAATGGCTATGGCTGGCCTCTGCAGTCAGGACTGCTGTGCATCGGCTTGCTGTTGGTCAGCGTAGGAAATAAACATGAAATAGACAAAACTAGCTGACTCTGTCAGATATGCGAGAGGTGTCGGGACGAGTGTTGAGGGACTTTTAATCAGCGGGTAATATTGTTTTTTTCCTACCAGTCAATGTGATTTTATGTTGTCTCTTAAAGCAGAAATGTGTTAATGTACATGTGGACGGTCTCATCAGGGAAATCATCCGCTAAAGAAATTCAGCTTAAAGATTTTAAACTAAATGACCAAGGGAAACGGGCCTTCCTTTAGGTTGGGCCTGTTTGTGGTGTGAGAGGAAACTGAATCAACCAACAAAAGAGAAACAATGCATATATTGTTCCTTTTGTCAAAACAAAATGCATGTCGAGAGTGAAATCATTTCAGAAGACCGTTACAGGACAGGAGTTTTCACTGGACGTGCAGAAATCTGCAGTTCTATACACACACCTTTGTAGGGGCTTGTTCACTCATCTTAAGAATCCAAGATTTTTCTGTGAAATACGAATGCGAATCTTCAAAGACGCCGTTTGCATTTGAATGGACTTGAGTGTTTACTGCTGTTGTTTTAGCTGCTCTCCACCACTGTTGCTTTGACATCTGCTCACCACTGACCACTCCCTGTCTGTACACACTGATAAAGTTAAGCAAATGGGAAATAGAGCAAGTCAACACAAGGTCACAGACCGACAAGCTGAGAAATAACTGATCCTTGCCATTTAAATGCCAAATTGCATACTGTATCTCTAATGACTGGTCCACTCCTGCCTCCACAACATGGAGGTTTTAATCTTTTTTTCCCCATTTGCGCTATTCTAACAGAGATCAACCGCCTGGCAAAAAGCAGCAGCATTCTCCAAGTGTTTCACTGATTAGAACTAATTCCTACATCACCTCCCATGCCTCCAAACATTCCACTGCTGTTTTCTATTTTGGATTGAGGTATTTGTCTGTTTTTCTCTTCATTTAGCTACTTGAAAAAGGTCCTGTGATTGAGCTCCCTGTGAAAAACTTTTTCACTCCCAGAGGGATCTGACTAAACTTTAACTGTTGTCGGGCAAAATAAGTCCACATGACAAGAGGGGTCTGATTCCCATGTGATTGGTTGATAATTGCCTTGTTTGGAATGATGGAAAGATTCTTTGAAATCTGTGTCACCAGTCTTCATTGCCTAATTTACTGTACCTGAAAGAGGAAACGCAGCATAACTGATTAACAGAAGCTAATATGTTAGGAGACTAACTATATTTGGGGAACCATGGTCCAAAAAACAATACTGCCAATCCAGAGAGAGGTTGTCTGCTCTTTTAACAGAAGGTTCAGCTTTCCTGTGAAAAGACAGTAATTGTGCAAGTAACGTGAACACAAGTTAACGCCCTAAGCAATGATAAGACTTTCAGAGTTTCCATTTCATTGCTTTCAGTTTAGTCACAATTGGATTGAACTGCCATTGCTCTGACTCATAATCAAAAGGGAGGGTGAGTTAAGATACAGCAAACATGCCATGCAACTAACTGCTTATTGAACCGTGTCGAGGAGATTCTGATACAATTAACGCAGCATCGATTTCTGCCAATCTGCAGCAAACAGGATGTGAAACAAAAGGTTAAGTGTGAGGTGTGGTGAACAGCAGGCTGCAGTTGGAACAGCTGAGAACTTCTTTTTTTTTTGACTCAGCATAATTTTGCACTGGTGCATCACAAAAAGAGCCCAGAGGTATACGACCACGTATTTCTGGATCTTAAAACCTGGGGCGGGGGGGGGGTAGCTTTAACAGTCACAAAGTGCTTCCCAATCCATCAGATAATGTGCATAAATAATCACCTCTTAAAAAGAAAATTGACTGGTTGATTCATTATTTTGTTTTAGGGTTATTTAAATCTTCTGGACCAGTTTTGATGTTAAGTAATCCATCTATATTTTGTAAAATGTAAGCAAAAAAAATTGGGAAAAATAGCTGTAGGCCAAAAGAAATCAATCACAAAGTCGTACAATTCTTTTTATTGCTCACCATATGTGCAAATGGCCACACTTAGAAGTTTAAGATACTAACAATCCAGCATTTGCTCTGGTCTACAAATATCAATTATGTCTCATCTTACTAAGCCGGCACATATGTGAGTAAATCCTCTATATGTCCTGCCTTCTTGTGCAGCTCTGTGCGCCTGCGGGAGGCTCAGCTCGCCTACGTCCTCAGTGCAGCTGCAGCCAGCCGCTTTGACTAGCGCCCTCTAGCTCTCCAACATGGAGACCAGCAGAGCAGAGCAGCGCAGGCAGCAGGGACAAGTGCAGCCTGGCCACCAGCAGCACTCAGCAGGAACAGTGGTTACACCCCCCTCTCTACCCCCCCCCCTCCAGAAACAGCTGCTCTGCTATCAGTCATCCTCCATCTACTGAGATCTAGAATAACTTCTCTTTTTCTAGAATCATACTCGATATGATAGAAATCCTTAAAATTTGTACTTAGTGAATTTTTGTGTATATTTATACCTGCACTTTGTAGTTTGCAGCTCAGGATCAGAGTTTTGGGAAGTTCTCGGGCTCTGTGTATGTATGTGTGAGTCCGTTCTGAACAAACAAACTGCAGATTAACCTGCCAACAAAACAAAGGCAAAGAGGAGTCCAGGATGTGTTCAGACTCCTGGTCGATGAGGTTCAGACCAAATCGAGGTGCCCAAGTCTGAAAAATAACTTGATTAAAACCATATACAAACCAGTGACACCTAATCTTAGATATCTTAACCTGTATGTTGCTAATTTTTAATCTTCCAGGTTTTTTGTGTATTTCTTTTCTCTTAGTGAGAGACAAAAAACAAAAAACAAACAAATCCAGTGCATGTTATAACTAGCTGATTGACAGAATATATGACAGTAATTAGGGGATAATGTATCATAATATAGAAACAATTATCACGCACAACACTCAGAGACAACAATGTGAGAAATCTAAATAATACCATAAATAATTAATTTTCCATACAAAGCTCTCCCATACTTTTAAACAGCCAGTCATCAGAGCAGCGGCTTTGGTTTCTTTCACCTGTTCTGTAGCTAAAAATGAATGTACTGTGCGTACTTTCATGTCCTGGTTACTGTCACATCGCACTTAGTGTTTTCACTTTCTGGGCATTTAAGATAAAAACTTCAAACTCCTTCTGCTTTGTAGTATTAAAATACATAAAATAAGGGGACTTCCTCTGTTTACATACCTTAAATCCTGAATAATGTAACCTGTCAGTTCTTCTTTAAAAAGAATGACAAGAGACAAGAAAGTCTAAAGATGACAAAGTAGGTGGGGAACTTTTCAGCATGAATTTACTCTAAATGAAAGTAAGTTTCATTCTTTTTAAAAGTTGTTTTTGCATGATGTGTGAAGGGAATGTATGAGATGATGGTAGTTTAAGACTCAGATATATACTTTGGTAGGAAAAGCAACCAACACTGAACAAGCCCACAATTTAACCATTTGAAGCCTTAGCTGAAGGATGTGTCTAAAGCCTGTGATGTGTTTAACCTTCCTCTAGTGTTAAGCTCCAGTGTTTATCACTAGAGGAAGGTTAAAGCAGGTAAAAGATAAAAGATAGCATGTATCCGAAAAGTAAATGGCATACGTCTGATATAACCTCACTCATCTACAAAGAAACCAACAAAAAAAAAAGAGAGAAGGCATTTCACAAAGTGCTAAAAAACATCAATCTGGTTCTGAACAATTATGAGGAGAATTTATAACCATTTAATCAACTCAGCTCGACTGCTGTCAACGACTGTATGGAACAAATCTTTATACCCAGAGCTCACCAGTTATTTTTGTTCCCAGCAAAATTGTATTCAATTTTTAAAAGTGAGACCAGGTAGGCTCCTCCTCAAGTAAGTAAGATGTATTTCATAGATAGTACGCCTGAGCCTGGTGTTTCTTTATTTAACATGTCTTGGGAAAGTGCGGCCCAAGGAAGGACGGTGGTTAATTTCACAAAGGCAGCTGGAACGACAGGGGAAGCACAGCGGGTTTCAAATCGCACATCTTTAAAGTCTGCCTGACGCTTTTGTTTCCAAACGCTCGGCGTTCTCATCCATTTTCATGCACGGCCGTCTGCCACCTCCACACGACGTGGAAAGCTAATGGACAAAGATCAGTGCCCCAACGGTATCCCTGAGCCAGCGGGTTCACACAAACACCGCGCTGCTCTGCGGCGTGACCCATTCTGACTGAAGATTGCTGCAGAGCGCGCTGCTTACTTGAGTTAACTGTTAATTCTTGTGAAATATCCTGATATAGTTCAACAAAACTACTGTCTCACCAAGTCACCTCCACCCTCTTGTCTTTCCTTTGTTAAGCCTTTTGCACACCCCGACACGGCCTCAAAAAAAAAAAAAAAAAGGAGGAAAAAAAGGCCCAGACCAAACTCCGGAGCTTCCTGGCTACTGATTGCAGTGTCGGACTCAAAAGGCAAAACATGAAGAAAAAAAAAAAGCTGCTGGTGTCTGTACCAGGTACCATCTGGGTCTGGTTACCCAGAAAAGAAAGATGTAGGAGAGGCGGGGGTTGAGGATAATGGCAGGACGGAATGTGTAAAACTAAGTAAAGGGGCAACGCAAACCCACTGGAACAGTGGTGCACACACACTTAGCTCACTGTGAACCGTGCCTGAAGCCCCTGTTTCTTTTTGTCCCTTTGACTTAGTGGAATTTGTAACACCTTAAAACTAAGCTTTGGATAAGTGCATTAAATACATTAAAAAGATCTTTCAGCATCTGATAATTCAGGGGAGCAGAGAAGATACTGAACCTCTGCATGTCGCCACGCCAACTGCAACGGCTGTCGAGGCAAAACAAACCAAATCTGGTGTCAGTCTTTTTTTTGTGTGTCTTCTTCGATGATGGTTATTTCATTAAAATGAGTGCATTGCTGAATTCCCATGACGACAATACCACTTTTTTTTAACCACACCTAAGTGGGTATCACACACATTCCTATTTTGAAAATGGCGCTCACACATGACACACAGGACTTTTATTATAGGAGTGTAAAGGACCATGCTCAAGAATTAGCACAGTTACAAAGTTTTTCAGCTCCTTATTGATTAAATCATTCATTTAAACTGCTGCTTTTTATCTAACAAAATCACTTTCACCGTCTCACCTGTGGCTAATGAAAAAATCCTCAATCCACACCTGAGTTAAATCCCATAATTAGGATAAGATCACCACTCCACATTAAAACATGACATGTAACTCCAAATTAAGGAAGACACAACCGTTTTAATATCTTCGGGTAAACTAGTAGTAATCGAAAGTAAGGGAGAGTTATAAAATAAAACGATAGGATGAGGTTTAAAAACTAAATAAAGTCAGACTGCACTGATTTACATATCTTGTACTCAAACATTTTATTCCCAATAAAACCTGAGAAAATGCATTGACTGTTGATGGTGAGATATTGTAATACTTCATTAAAAATGAGATAATCTTGAATTTGGTGGTAGTAAGGCTGGACGCATAAAGTTGAAATTTCTCTCAAGATCTTAACATAGTTCATTTTGTACCTATTACACAGATACATATCTATTATATTTCCATGAGGTATAAGTACTATTGTTTAGCCCTACCTTCTTGACTAAACATGCTTAATTTCGGCTCCACAGGGTGTGCACGGTGGTGTGGTGGTTACCACTATCGCCTCACAGTTAAAGGGTTCCCGGGGGCCTTTCTGAGTGGAGTTTGTCTATGTTCTTCCTGTGAATGCGTGGGTTCTCTCCAGGTGCTCTCGCTTCCTTTCATCATCACAAAACATGCATGGCAGGTTAATTGGTGACGCCAAAATTGACTGTAAGAGTGAATTTGCATGTTTGTCTGTCAGGTGTGTGTCTCTGTGTGGCGCAGCGATGGATTGGCGACCTGTCCTAAGTACCCCGCCCCTCACTCTATGCCAGCTGGGACTGGCTCCAGCTCCCCCACCACCATACTTGGAATATGTGGCTATAGCAAATGGATGGCTTGATGGCTACATAAAGAGCAAGAATATGCCAGATTCTGGGTTCAAACCCCACTGGGGGACATTTATTCTTACGTCTACGGGGCTTTTCTGGGTTTTGCTGTTAGCATTAGTTGATACAGGTTGTGCCATTGGATCCCATGGAGGCACAGTGCAACTGAGTTCAGGAATGCTTTAAGGCCAGATTTAACCATTAAGCTGTCTGTTGTTACATGAGCCCTTTAAGTTTTCACCTTGCAGCAAAGAGAAGGGTTAAGAATGTAGAGGAAATTAAGGGAAAAAAAGGAAAATCTCACATAACAGGACTTACCGAGCAAAAAATTACATGATGAGAGTTGTGATAAATAAATGATATGTTGCAAAAATCTATTGTGTGATATGTGTTATATAAAATGCAGACAAATGGTGATTTCTCCCTTTAAGGGTGCAAATGAGGAATACAAATTAAGAAATGTTAATTGAAGGGATCAAAAGACAGAGAGAATGAGCAAAGGGGCAGGGAAGGGTGAGCCTATGGAAAAAAGGCCAGTATGGCTCCCCTGAAAAAGTTTGGAGAGACACTGCTGTTGTTGGCTCAGAAAGCAGAAGCCCAGTGAGGGTGGCTGAAGAGGATTCCCCTTTTGTTTCATCTCTGCCACCTAATCAGTTTTATTTGGCAAGTCCTAAATAAAGTCATATACTGGTACTAATGTTTTAATATAGCGCCATGTGTCGGAGGCAGGGCTACAGCCCAGAGACCTCCTGATCCATCCTTCTCTGTCTTGATTCATTAGTAGGATAAAGAGGCTGCTTTCTCTCTACAGCCATGGCTGAAAGAAGGGATGAGCAAAGGAACAACATACAACAGAGGGGGAGGGATGAAGGGAACAACTTCTACAAAGAAGTGACTTGAGAATGAAATCCAAGAGAGAAAGGAACAAAAAGGTTCAAACATTGAGCAGAAAAAAGGATCATTACCATCAAAAACATTGTTATGTCTGAGATGGTAGAAAGAAAGACAAGAAACATAATCCACCTATGGAGTGGTGGGAGAAGTAGAAGAAAATAAGCAAAAATGAAGAGAACAAAGATGAGAAAGAGGAAGCAGTGAAAAGCAGCCGACCATCTGAAGGGGACTGCTGGGCTCAGCAAGTTACTGATTACTGATTAGCCAACTTGGTCCTGTAGGGTGGCCTGTCTGTCCTTGGCTTGGGAAAACAACATAAAAGAGAGCCGGCTGTTTTGTGCCGGGACTTGAAAGCATGGAAGCTATCGGGAGACATTAGCCTTATCAATAGCCGGTCACTAGAGCCGGGCTATATGAAGCAACAAGGG
Organism: Menidia menidia; assembly: GCA_907169785.1. NCBI lineage: Eukaryota > Metazoa > Chordata > Actinopteri > Atheriniformes > Atherinopsidae > Menidia > Menidia menidia. The sequence continues at coordinate 16,650,660 of CAJRST010022223.1, forward strand.
CACTGCTTTTTCCAGAAGGAGATAACCAACACATACCTCGGCCCACGTTTGCATGGAACAGGAAAGCAGGCAGAAAGAGACCCTCAATTTGACAGAAAGGGAGAGATGATCATGAGCAAAAGGAGGGCCTTAGAGATCAGGAGAAACTGAGGGGCCAAACTTTGCCAACTGAGGTAGTAATGCGAGCCAGCCAGGCAGCCAGTCAGTGAGTCCGACCCAAAGCCCACATGGGGTGGGACATCCTGGCTGAAAAAGCCTGCCTGATGCTTCCTAAAACTCACCACCCGGTCCCCTCTAATAGTTTTGGATGGGAGACACAGGTTAACAAGTGCAATCATTGAATTGCACATTCAATCATTAAAAAAGAGCACCTTGACACACGGGGTTGTATGCCTTTGGCTGGTTTGTGGGAAAGTTTTCCATTGAGTCAGGTCCAGTAGTCCAATCTGGTAAACCTGAATCAATGGAAAAAGTAAGTTGACAGGTATGGAAAGACTAATATGACATGTGACATTATGTCAAAAGACTGAGAGAAGATCGACACACAGTACACAAGGATATCGAAAGAAACGCCCACACGCTTTCCCATTAAACCGCTTCACTGCCCCAGCTTTCCCAGTATGTTTGTGCCCATTGATTTTTCTGGGGTAAGGTCATTCTGAACAGCTGCTGATACAACAGCAATTCATTTGGAGTTCAAAGAGTCCTACGGCCGGTCGTTGCTGTCACTGTTCGTACTTTACAGGACGACATCGTCATCAGGCACCCTGGCTTGTCAACAACGTGGGTGGCAGGGCAGCGAGTCTGTCTGCCAGTCATGTTTCTGCTTTGATCTGAATCCCCTGATCAATGCTGAAAAGCCCTATAACATCGATCTTCTGCATGTGGAGATTTTAGTCTCGACTGTGCTAAAGTTGATCCGATCTTCTCTTTGTATCCGAGTGAATTAAGTTTGTCATATATAAGAGAATCGGTCGCTGCAATAACAGAAAAATTTTACTTGTCCCACCCCGGAGACAATGAACGAAGCAGCTGGATAATAATGCCATTAAAAAAGTAACGGTGACCAAGATCAAAGACACCGTGAATCAGCAAAACCTGGCTGTGTGCACCTGTCATTAACTAAAGTCTAGCCTTATCTTGCCGGTCCCTGCTATGTAATGTTTGCAATATTTACAATGGACAAGCATCTGGAACCAGGTTCAAAGCGGAGAACTCCGCACTCCGGCGCCACTTTACTGCAGGCAGCGGAACTCTCCCTTGTTTTCTCTGATGTCTTTGTGGCAGTTCTAACACCGCCGCCCGCCTCACATCTTGTTTTCAGTGCTCTCTCTCAGCTGACCGGCTGGCACACCTATCAGAGGACAAAGTCCCCGAGTGGGAAAACAGGAGAAAAACGCATGCGTGCACATCAGGGCGCAGGCGCCAGAGTGGAGTCTGCTGCCAGAGTGGGCTTAAACATGAGGATGCAGATTCCCCACACGCACACAGTCAAATGCACACCACAATATACGTACACGCAGGAAGGAGAGTCAAAAGAGCAGCAAACGCACACAAACACTCACTTCCAAAGTCCTCCAGTGGCATGCCTTCCTGCCCTACACTTGATAAACCCTTGTGTGAGCCTGACAAAGCAGGAGAGAGCACTCAGCAGCTTTTGAACACTGAAGCGAGTAGCATAAAACCTCTAACTGTACCGGTGAGCTGCAGTCACACAAAAATCTACTGTACTCACACCAAAACGCAAGCAAAGCAGCGAACAAATGTGTCTAACGGGTTTGTATTTTCTTTGAACACGCTGCTACAAAATGTGAGTGCTGCTCTGTTCACTGTTAATTCAACTTCTCTATGACACCAAAGAAGAAGAAGTTGTCATGTTTAGCAGCCCCAGAGTTCTGCAAATAGTACTGAAAGTGGACATTTGGACACAGTTTTGGTTCCATAAACTTACTGAAGGACTAAATTAGATACATAAGGTTCCTGAAATTGATTCAGACTGATCTGACTACTTGTATTCATTGATAAAAAGTAGCTATGTTTGTTAGCAAATTATTCAGGAGAGAATGTCAGCAGAAACCATGACAGTGCTCTTTCATGCTGAATATGCTCTCTGGCTCTTTGAAAATTGGTTGAACAGCAAAAATCTTTGGCACAATCGAGTCATGCAGGACATCCTCCAAAATCAGAATTTTGTTTTTCAAACTGGGCTAATTGCTGTTCAACTAGCTCCTCCTGAAACCTTGCACCACTTTTGAGAGAGACATTTAAATAGTGTCCAAGCTTTCAAAGGCATATTAGAGTCAAACTGCAAATCAATAACCTCCAACTGGATACCTATGAGCGGGTCGGATACCTTGACAGTGACTGGGCCGTGAAAAACTATAGGCTCATTCAGACATACGTTGGAAATCCTGTAGTTTGGTCTTTCTACCGTTATTTACCTGTACGTCCTCTAGAACCTCTAGCAAAGGGGCTATCTTAAAAAGATGACAACTTTGTTTTGATTTTGTTGGTTTTTCTACAGATTATGCAAATGTCCTGTAATCATAATCACATGGTTCTTTTTTTTGGAAAGCCTGACACCATATGTCCCCTTTTCTCTGCGCAACTCTGTCTGCATTCAGCACTTTATTCCCTCCCTCTTCCACAAACATACATAATTAATATCTTTAGGAATATTGTGCATACTATCATTTTGTACAATCCCAGAAAATGTTTTTCTTAAACAAACTTTCAATATTTTTTTTCAATTATGTGTATATGTACACAAAAAGCAGCTTACAATAGATGTCTCATTTGAACAAATGTTGCTAGTTTTATGTAAGTTAATGTGTTTTCTCCTTGTATTTATTTATTAAACTGAGAGGGACTTTGCACATTGAACCTTTCCCTCACCTTTCACAACTGTGTTCATGTGCTGTGATGATAAAGGAATTTGATTAGGTTCTCGATGAAGAATTTTCCAACGTGGCTTGGAAGCAACACCCTCTTTACCTTTGCTGTAAAGTATCCTCGGCTGGACATCTATGCTAGGTGTCAAAATTGATGTGGTGACTGTATATGTCTTATTCCTAATGACTTATCTGGACTATTCATGGTATTTTAACTCATCGAGTGGGCGGAACTGAAGCCGGCGATGGGCTGGTTGTAGCCCAGAGGACATGACGTTGACACCCCACCTCTCACGTCTAGATCCCATTGAGCAATGAATAGAGAAGCTGTTTAAGTTCAAAGCAGCAGTTTCCATCCCAAAGGAGGAAACCAGAGTGCTCTGTTTGTCATTGATGTCATCGCCAGCAAACCACACTTCAAACTAGTAATAAGGCAGCAGGGGTATTCACTCCAAAACACAGAGGGCCTTATTTGTTCAAGCTGCACAGCCTGCATGTGCCACTACCGATGCTGTGTGGTAACGACGGCCACATCAGACTCTCAGTAGCCTCAGTCACATATGACTGCCATGTGTCGCCGTCTCCTGCAATCTCACCTCACCTCTAACTGGCCCGGTCAATTAGTGCGTAGCACAGAGAGCGCAAAGCAAGCTTCTGACGGGACATCTGCGGAGGAGGTAAACAAACCGGCTGAGGAAATGGAGATGTATTTAATGAAAAGTGCATTTAGGTTTCCCTGATAGCAATCTGAATTTGATTTAACTGGTGACATGGGGATATGAGTGTTTGCATGTGTGCTCATATGCTCATATGTGTGTGAATACCGCTCTGGGATCGTGGAAGGCCTACAATGAGTAATTGAGACCGTATTTGCAAACAGTAAAGACCAGATCTTGAGTCAATCACGGTAGACCTGGGTCCATGTCTTTGTTTGACAATATGTACACTGCAGATTGATTTCCTAGTTCCAGTGCAAAGGGACGAACGGATGTAGAAGGCAGGCTCGCAGTAATGCACCAAGAGGAAGTTGTTGGTTGAGGAGCATGCGGAACATTTAGACCATGTGCTTAAAAGTGTTTGAGTGTGGTAGAGAGTCAGCGGTGGTCTGATAAAAAGAGTCTAGTAGCCTGCTGGAAACCCTTCGCTTCAATAAAAAAAGAAAAAACTTATCAAATTTGGTGCAATTAATCACTTTAGCAGTCAGTTTGAAACAAGGAAGCTTTTCAGAAAAGTAATCAAGTGTTTCCGAAGCATGTCGAGACATATAAGAAAGTCTGGGATCCTTTTCTTTGTTTTGTGAGACAGCGATGGTACCATTTAACCTTTTCAAGATTTAGATTCAGTCTGAAGCTTATTTTCATTCTTTCTTTTTTTCTTTCTTTCCTTGGCTTTACAAGCATTTAGACATTTACACATTACATGATATGGTTGCATGTGAGGTTTCTCTTCAGATCTATTCCCAGGACCCAGAAGGGACGAGGAAAGAAAGGGGAGTCAAATTAGCTGCACCTTTAGCTTGGAAGCAGCTTTAAAACTGCTTGATAGTTGCAATACACCATGGGATTTTAATGCAGAATTAAGGGACATTGCAAAACATCAATCCATCAATCAATGTAGGCTATAAGTTTGATCTATTTAAGAGAAAACAATAAATAACAAGATATAAGGCTTATTCAGCCTTGATCTCTGAGGTATGCATAGGAGTTCTGTGTTTTGTTGATTTCTTTTGCCGTTTAATATTTTTATATTGCCAGTAGCATGTTTGAAGACTGGCTAAAGCATCACTATAAGCTGCAAACAGCAACTAGATCACTGCCTTGGAAATGTAGGCAATAACCCAAAAACGTTGTTTGCTGCTTAACTTACTATTCTAACTAATTTTCTGGGAATTTGTGGAAATGCTGTTATGCTGCCAGTAACCCGGTGAAGTTCTCCAGAAAAACACACAACGTCTGCTGATCACAGCTTCCAGTGAATTACAGGGATGCTTTTCCTGAGCAGGTCGGATGGGCATCGCTTTAAACAGCTACCTCTGTGCCCATATGCGTGGATTTCATTAGCATATTCATACATTCCCACTCACTGGATGAGGAAGAAGTTCGAGAGTCATGGGCCATGCAGTAATAAGGCGTTTTTTTGTCATGACAAAAACAGATGAGTTGTTCGGGGATCAGGAACTGCTGGAGCAGGACTTTAAACTATTACTGTCATAAATTTGAAGGATTGTGGAGTCAGTGGAATTACATTTTGCATGCTGTCTCTCCCTCTATGTAATTTCGTTTTGCATCTGGTTTTGTTTTGTTTTGTTCTGCTTTCATTGCCACTGGAGTGCGATGTTGGGGATTCAAAGGAAGTACTTAACTCACCCGTTTTCGGTGAACCTGTGGAATGCCTGCTGTAAGCACAAAATGATCAGCGTGCTCCACTTTACGCAATATATGCATTATTGTGATCCAGTCACAAGGCCACACAAACTCATGTGCAATTACAAAGGCATGATAAAATACCTTTCAATCCACATTTTTAGCATTCATCACTGCCAATTAGATGTCAAACACATGATCAAAACCCACAAACAACATGATTTAAGTTTCACATCTCATTCCACCCTGTCCGCACTAGCTGGGAAACCGAACGTGGGTGGGTGTTTCTGTATTTCCAGTTTAACTACCTGTAGACTTGAGAGTTTTTGTTCCCTCCTGCCTTTGATTTAGGCTCCATTGTAGTGGAATGACTGACCCGAGTCAAACCTGTTAAAACATTCCCCACCTACAATTATTTTTGCAATACACGTGAAGCAAAGAGTATGGGCAACTGAATGATCTCAGGAGACGTATAAAAGCGCCATTACGTCCAGCCTTTGTGTCAGATTTCAACTGCTGGGCTAGAAATTGCAATTTTCTATGCACTGCAGGACTGGATCACAGATGCAAGCACTCAGCTGGATAATGTATACAATATGAAAGCTAAAGGAGCAAGCTTATTATGTAAACCAGGTTACTGGTTTTACAGGAAGTAAACAAAAATAGAAAAAGACTGAGAGCGGTTAACAAAGACAAGATGAGGATGGCTAGATGAATGCATGACCTACGGTTTGCATAAAGTCAAACAACATATGAGAATGGTTTTGCTCCACCGTGACGTCAGATTATTATAAGACAAAATACCATAACATCCTGAATACTCAAAATTTGGGTAGCTGTCCTGAACTGAAGGGGGCACAGATCAAACGGTAAGGCCCGGGGCAGATTAGATCCGATTCCACTTTGTTACCGAGGCCTGCATTTACTTTCTGACATTTACCATACAGTTAAATGAGATATCCCCCTCCTGGAAGAGGCCCCCTTTATTCATAGTCTCTTAAACCTATCTGGTTGATAAAAGAAAAGGGCGATTTAGGAGGCAAGAAAAAGCCAGAGAGCATCTGCCTTCCATTGCCGAGCTCAGCTTGTGCCACTGATGTTTAAGGTAGGTGAACAGCACTTTTACCAGAGCCCCACACTCATGATGTCATTGAAGTTCTATCATTAAAGCTGCAAACAGTGTTGTGTTGAGCTGGAGAAGTTCCCACGCTTGTTTTTGTATATTTGACTTGGGAAGCAGCGATCCAATAGGATTTCCAGCTGTCACATAACTAGACGGAGAAATGCAGAGGCTGATATTCATAGGGAACAATCGAATCTCAAGACAAGACTTCCTAATTTAAAAAAAAAAAAAATTGGGGGGCCTCTTGTGTTACAATCCAAATTCAGCATCAGCCTCTTCGGGCCTCTAAGGAGTTTCAAAGGCAAACTACTTTCATTGGCTGATGCCGAGTTAGAAATATCTTCCATCTCCTCTCAAAATGTTGCTTTTTTAATTACAATAAAATCGCATGTCCTTTCCAACGTCTGGACAAGGTCTTTTATGATCACATAACCAAAGCGTGCAAAAAAATGGTCTTTACTTTTCCAAGTTTGTGAGTTATCTTCTAAATGAGCAAATCACACTAGTTCACATTCTCAATGTGTACACGGAGCTTTCTTTAAACATCTGTCTACTTGGAATGAATTCTACACTTAAGATAAGACATACAGGTAATCTGGTCCAAATAGGCCATCTGCCGTTCCCACAGCAAACAACCGAATCTAATAACATGCTTTGTCCAATCAGATTGTAGCAGAGTCAGCCGAGATAAAGGCAAAGCAATAAAATGAAACAATCTGGTGCTTTGACACTACAAGCAAAGGAGCTTGCTATTTGGCTGTTGGGCTGGGAGCAGGAATGTGCTCTTTGAACCAGCTTTATTTAACAGTTGAGCAGCATGCGCACAGCACGCCCTGAGTCTCCAGGCTGGCCCAGTGACTGTTTGCTGCTGGCGTGGGTGCCTCAGATGCAGGGCCACTGGGTCAGGGAGCTGGCATCTTCACCCCTGGCACAAGTTGCTCGCTTCAGGGGCGTAAGGGCTGACACCAGACCCATGGTGAGCACCAGACAGACAGGGGCCTACCAAACAGCTTGTGACCATAACCAACAGTGGCAGAGAACAATGAATGCAATTATTTACAAGAACACAGTCCAAGTCTCTTTTAGTCTCTCCCTATTACGCCTGTTTACTCTCACTCTGTTTTGCGGGTCAGAACGGAGGGGCTGTGACCCTGTCCATACAGTTGTCAGCAGGACCTTTTCAAAGAGCCCAGGGCTACCCTGCTATTCATGCTCCATCACCATCAGGCCTGGTAAGCACCCAGCTGCAGCCTCTTCCCTACTAAGTTCACATTTTGATGAAAGGTCAAGGAAGAGGCAACAGACCGAGATAGGAAATCTTTTTAAACCTTAAACTGCTTTTTTATTACTAAAGGTACAGTTTGGTGGGATTGTGGAAAAAGCCGTACCACAGGTTGGAATAAACAGCGATTCATTAGGACTGCACAGTGAAGAAGGATTATCATTTACAGTTGGGAATCTGGCAGAGGCTAAAAAGGTTCTGTCATCACATGGCTGACGAGTAGGGAGGAGCTGATATGCAAGTGGGCAGGGGTTTTCTCTGAAATACAACAGGTAATACACGCTCCAAAAGGGAAGCAAAAAATAAAATCACGTTCTTTCCAGAGAACCGACGGTCAGCGACAACCAAAATTAAGAGAGAACAGACAAAATGAGTCACCTCTCGCACCTATTAAAGGTTAAACCCACGACGAGAAGGTGCTGCTGGTTCTTTAACTGCTTTTTCAATATCTGCACACCCCCACACTCCTTTTGGAAAATTCGACTAAAAGAACAGAAAGAAACAGAAATCTGACTGCACACTCACTGTTCACATATATGGCATAAAAAGGTATCATAGTTCGAAATGGAAGCATTTGATTGCCTTCTGACCTATGTAAGCTACCTGTTCAGCTGGAGCCGGTTCGGCTGAGCAGTCGGACATGGGTAGTTACACTGGAGGCAGAAGCCAGAACCTGCGACCGGACAATAATGGTAGACACACACCGCTTAGACAGGGGCTATTTCGGATTCTCATGTGCTGTACAGTTACACTCATGCAGTCGACACACAGAGTTCCTTTTTTTTTTCTCCCCTCCCTCACTCTTGGCGGTGGCCTGTTAGGAGTCTCCAGATGAAGAGAGCGCAGAGTGTGGCAGAGGGTCCTTCCATAAACAATAAACAACAGTTATCTTGTGTGCAGCCGTCTGTGTCAAGTGGCACAAGAAGCCAAGTCCAGCATCTGAGAGGCGTCTGCTCCTCTTTCCGCCTTTGGTCTTGTCTCTTTCAATGGTTTGGAAAAGTGTGGATGTGTGTGTAGGCTAAAAAAGTGTGTGTGTGTGTACATGTGTGTCTGCGCTGACTGCACAGGGCTCCTCTGTATTGTATTCTGAGGCTGGCTCAGAGTAAAAAGGCAGAATTAAGAGTGGCTGGGGCAAGAGGAAGGGGGCTGCCAGCACACTGCAGAACTGCAGGGAGCTCCCCCCAGATCCCAGCTGCTCAGGACTGGCTGAGACTTTCAGGCGAGTGCCAGGCTTCTTGGCCCTCAGAGAGGAGGGCCAAAGAGAGCGGGAGGAAGGGGTGGTAAACGTTAAAAAACAAAGCAAGTCTGGACCTGTTAAAGGCCTTATTGGAGACACAATGTTGACACATAATAAAAAAGACGTACTTCATTGGCAGTTTTCAAACGTTAAAGGTATGACTTTTCTTTGCTGAAGACCAAAATATCTTATTTCTAAACAACTACTTATGTAAGGTGCTCATATCTTTACCAGAACATGAACCGGAGAACTTCTTAAGTAATCCACTGAGTACGTCTTCCAGAATTGGTGGCCTGAATGCTCCACAGGAGTTGGCAACACACTCGATTATCTGGAACTGTTTAATGCATTATTTGTGTAACAATCAAGGAAGCAAGTTTATTTTGCAGATAATTATAGCTTTTGTTGCATTGATGGCCAAGATAAGCCAAAGTTCCGAACCATTAACTGGTTGTGCTTTTTCTGGCAAACACCACGGCAGAGTTTGTATAGCAGCATGCTCTGTAAGAGGAGTGGAAGCAAGATCCAAGACACAACTATTTGATAGAGGCTTGTTACCATGTATTAAGCCAATCAATCAATCAATACCTTGTTTGCATAAAACTGTTCTCAGTGCTACATTTAGCCTGTCTGTACTTTTTCATCTTATCCTTTTCAACAAAGCAGTTCTCACTCTCCTATCTCAGGATCAACTCATGTTAAATAATCTGCCTGTAAACTGAGGCCATGATCAAAGCAACAATTAAAACGTGCATAGAGCTAATGTCTAATTGGGTAATGATACCCCCCCAAAAAAAAAGAAAAAAGAAAAAAAAGAATGGAGCATGGGGCCTGAGAGCTGGAGCTCCACTGTAAGCCATAATAATTAATGCTAAGGCTGTACAGCTCGTGGAAATCCCCTGTCTGGTCTGAACACTTTTGCCCTCTAAGCTGACCCAGGAACTGGCTGGGGTGCTAATCATGGCACTTGGCAGACGGCAGCATTTTTCCATAGGTCCTAAGAGAAACCCCTTCCTCTGCAGAGCCAGGTAATCACAACAAGAGCATATCCCGCCCAGGCGGCAAGCCAATGAATGTAGGCCTGCTTTGTCCACCCCAAGAGGAGACTATTTCTGAGCCTGTGACAGAAACAAATGACCCTCGTGTCACCCTGCCTGTTTGCCTGACTGCCTGCTCGGGAGCTTATGTGGGTGGTGTTCGTCATTGTGTGCTCTCACCCTGGGGCTAGTGACAAAAAGGGAGCTCCACCATAACAGGGGTGAAACTCATTTAGGTCTCTGCTGCTTACTCATGAGCACATAGTAGTATATCCATCCGGTTTCCAATATATGTATATTTACATTGATTAGTGGTGTTCAGTGTGGTGCCTTCAAATTCCTGCCCTGCACATGCACAGGCTTCAGTGCATGTGTCCCGGTTCTGCTTCCTGTGTCAATGCTCTGACGTACACCAAAGTCTTTTCCAAGGCTGGACCTCTTCCTTTCAACACCCGGACTTTATTTGTCATGTCCAGAGGGGGCCATTTGCATGCATTTTTATCACCAATGCTGACATGCTAACACGTTGTACGATTACAGTAGCTTCATCAAGAGCTGAGTGATGATAATGTCAGGAAGAACATAGTTGGACACGCCGTTTTGTTACTATGAAAAGAACAGTCATGAAAGACATACATTCTCACCGTGACTGTCAATCTTTTATGATTTCAATTGGCAAAAATCTTTGTGAGCCATCAAATAAAACAGTTTATTTCACCACAGAGAGTTCACAGATCAAACAAAGGGTTCCGATTTCAGTGGCCACTGAATTGTGTGGCAGCATAGATGTGGAGGCAGATCGCACACCGTGCAGCTTTTCTTCTTCTCCAAAACTCTACTGGGTGATGAAAATACTTATGCACACCCAAAGAAATAAAAAATAAACCCATCTCCTTCAATCTGAATCCCAAAATCTTCAAAAAGTCCTGGTGACATACCTGTAACTACTGGAGGTATAAGACATACACACAGTCTTCAACACAGTGAATCAAAAAGTGTAACTTACTTTGAAAAATAGCTTATTCATATTGTTGCTGCTCTCTCCAGATGTGTATCTGACACCTTGCAGGTGTTCCTAGTTGGTGACCTGAATGGTAGGCCACGGCGGGCTTTTTCGCCGCTGCCTCTTTCTGCTTTGCACGGCATCATTTCTTTTCAGAGATGGCTTCAGAGCGGGGCTTGAGCTCAATATCTGGATCTGTTGGTGGTTGACAAAAACAGAACATCAAATTAGAACACTGGCATGGTGTGGGGGAAAACAATGTATTAAGGAGCCATTTCAGCCTGAGCAAATGTGCGCGCATGGGACGCGTTGCCCGGTTTCCCCCGGCCCCGTGGACTCCTGATGCTCCCAGTGATCCAGTCTTTATTAGCCAGACCCCACAACGCCAGCCCACCCTGACACTGGCAGCCAGACAGCCAATCTGACCAACATTATCTACCTCACTGCTCTTGCTAGCAAGCTGACGGGATGGGCAGCATTTGTCTGGCTGGATGACACAGTATCTGTCTGCCTATAAAGGGTCAATGAGAGCATCTGCTCCCCACTTTGAACAATTGGACTCCACCCAAGTTTGACCATGCAAAGTCTGACTTACGAGCAGTGACACCGGCCTGTTAAAAGTTGAACTACAACAGTGCAAAAACAATCTGCAAGCGGCTGTCTTGTCACAGGCAGAACGAGGCAGATGTACATTTGCAGGAAACCCCAATCTAACTGACAGGGTCTGTGGTGTGACTCATCCTGGGATCTCCTGATTATGTGGTTGCCTCAAAATCCTCCTCCACCTCCTCTCTCATTAGCGACTGGTGTTCACCACCACAATCCCTCACAGTAAACAGCGTCCCTTTCATCTTCGGCAGGATGCAAAACTCTGGACGATTCACCAGCTTGTGCTAAGGGACCTGCAGGAAAAAGCCGTCTACTTCCTGAAATGAGCTGCAGATGCTTTCATTTGAGCAGGCTCTGGCATCACCGGCAAATATCTTTATGACTCAACTACAAGTGGCAAACCCAACTGTTTGTGATGGAGCCAACGGTTCTTCCAATAAAATGAGTCAATTCTGACTTTGAAAGACAACCATCATCTGTACAGCCATTTCCAAGGGAGAGCCAGCACCTTTTGGGGCTTTGTGGTAGGAGCAGACAACATGGGGGACCAATAAAGGGCAGAAATGCTTAAGGCTGAGACTGTTTCTTCTCCCTGGCCTGACACTGTGGGTTGAAAACACTTATTTTGATGAAAACATGACTGGAAATAGTGGATCAAAGAGAGGAGGCTAACGGTCTTAGATTCAAGCCAACAGATAATGCAAACTCATGTCTTGATGTGATGACAACTACATATAAAACAAAAACAAGCTATCTTTAGTTTGATCTGAAAATAGCTTTCTAAGAGCTATTATTAGGAGCTCCTTTCACTCGTTTGCTTTTCTAACCTTGTGCGTGCTCTTACTGTATCCACCCGCTGGTACTTGACAGTATGGGCCAAGCGATTAATGACTTAAAAATAGACCATCACATTTGACTCCTGAACTGGGAATGATCAAACATTTTTAGGTTAAAAATAAGCACATTATCTGCAAAGGAACATCAGATCAAACTAAACTGTTGAAATGTGCAAAATAGTCTCTGGTTGCTCAGCTCTGCCCCCCCTTCCCATTTATCTCAGGGATATACAGGCCCAATGTGTACAGACAGTCAAGGGCACCATGATGAAACTTATATCATCCTGACCACTTTTTGTTTGTTGAGACGCCGCTCATCAACCCTTCGATCATCAGGCATAAAAAGGCACCTAGCTCAAAGGATGAGCCAGTGTTCAGGCTGCACATGTCAAAGGGAATCTGTCTTACAACCCATCAGGAGGACACCTAATTTGTTCCAGCTTCTTCAGCTGAACTGGCCACTTCTTTATCTTCTCTTCCACTTGTCTGGTTTCCTCAAGCTTTTGTAAGGACCCACTGCCCACTGAGCTGAGATTTGCCAAACGTTTGGGTAGTAACCCTTTCAGAATCTCTTTACTGGTGGAAAAAAAGGCCTTTTTTGCCTGCCGATTGATTTTTTGTGAAATTTTCACTGATTTTTCACCTTTGAAAGCCAAAATGACAATCGCTCAGGATCCATTTAAAACACTGAAGAAAATGTCTTGCTCTTTGGAAACAAAAATGAAAGAAATGAGACAATGCTCAAGACCTTCATTGGATAATTATATCAAACATATAGATATTTTGATTACATACAATGAAAAAAAAATGCATTTGGTTCCATAAATGTATCAGATTCATTTAGTGGCAACATCCTTGATAAGGCTTTTTGTCTCTATTGACAAAGTTAAAAAGCTGAAACATCAAAGCTTGGAAAAGTGCCACATTCTCAAAGCCTGAGTGACCACTTGTCTCGGCTTGGATGTGGTCCTAAATGTTTGTGACATTGATGTCAACGAGACAGCCAGACTCATTCAGACAAATTCTGTTCTTCCTGGCTCAGCTCTCTTGTTCTCACAAGATCCATCACGGTCACACAGGAACAGTGGTCAGACGCACAACAGGATCGAGGACCTAAAATCTTGTGACTCCTAAGTGGTGCCAAAGGATTTTTTCCATAATGTCCCATTAAATTAAAAACACACACAACTGTGGAGCAGGAAACGTAATTCCTAACATTACTCTCATAGCTGAGTAAAGTTAGGAATTCTAAGTGTGCTTGTATGTGTACAGTAGATAGTGGTTTGAACCCACCGATGATGACTGCGTTTGACCAGTCAGCACAAGAAATGATTCAGCCATCACAAAAAAATGAGTCTTCACCTCTGCTTTTAATTACACCTCTCACTTTCCTGCTATGATTCTCACAGAGTGTGGAAATCCTTCACAGCAATTAGCCAAAAATTGGAGGATTTAATATTTAAAATAGTTAAATTCTCACAAAGCAGATGAGCAGCAATCAGAAAGAGGAACAGAGAGAAGAATCCTGTCAACTTCCAAAATAAAACCCTGATTTTAATGCACCGTGTCAACAGAAACACGTGGCACCGGGCCAGAAATCAGCCCGGTTGGGGGATTTTAACCATGGATAACAAGTGATCTGGCAGGATGACTCAAATGTTGTGACATTACAGACATTTCTGTTCTAGTAACAGAACAACAATGCAGAGGACAAAGCATGGAAATTTACTGCAGGGGTTCTGAGAGAAGAAGCGGGACTGAGTCATTTGAGAATTGCAGGAGAGTTTAAATTTGCTTGACTGATTGCATATCGTTCAACTGGCAGACAGTTCCTGAGAGTTTGACATGAAGCTGCATAAGACATGGATCAAAACTGGGTTTCTGCAACAAAACATGTGGAGTCCAGCGGCAGGACTTCATGTTCAGGATGACCAATTCATTCCCAGAGTTTGTGTTGTCATCTTATGCTTTGATTTATTGATTTTTATTGAGTTTTACCAATCCAATAACTTGTCTTATTTGGTGCTGAAAATAACTGACACCCGTATTCACCAACATTTCCATGCTTAACCTTCCTGCTCAACCTTCTTTGGCCCGCATTGTCCTGAACACACACTCTTCTCTACATAATATGTCGCTCTCATCTCTTCCTTTCTTCCTCCCACTGGCCCCTGGCAACATCTTGAATATTCATAACTGCCCTCTGATGAGCATGCAAAATGGGTGTCAAGATGATTTGGCCACATGACAGAACTGGTTTGTGTTTGATAAGCCCCGAGTTGAGTCAGAACAAGACGCCGAGGAGGAAAAGAGCAAGAGAGAGGGAGAAAAGACATCGATCCCAGAGGTTTTTTTTTAGGCGCTTTGTTGAACCAATCAGACCTTTGGAGTAGGGCCGCTGGAGCTGGGACTGTGAAGCTATAGAGAGGTCAGTGGGAGGGCGGACCCCTGCGGTGGCCATGGGGCTGAAAGTCATTGTCACCATGCTTTAATGGGTCCTGAAATTTCTCAAGTGACCAAAACCTGTGAACAAGTGAGAAACGAAAGACATTTGTGATTCAAATAAGACCTCTGGGGCCTTCTCTGTGAGGTCTGCGATTGCAAAAAGCTTCTCAGAGGAAACAAACACAAATTCCTGCAAGGATCAGGGAGCCGGGTTTCCTTTTCCCGCCTACAATTTCACTTTTTCAGGTTTTACATCACAAAACTGTTGGATCTGGCTCGACTTTGAGCTGAGAACAAAGGCGTTTTCTTTTCGGGAGGCAGAATATTTTATTCATTATTTTGCATTTCTCAGTGATAAGTGAGTGGATTGCCATTTTGAACGCTGTGGGAAACAAAGCACCTCTCACAGAATTGAGAACATTTCAGTTTTCAATCAAAAAGCAGCAGAGCATTTATCTATTGTTACACTCCATCAGTTTGATATGAGCCTCACAGACTACCTCCAAACTCTAAATCAAACATTTAGTTCCCTACTCCCTGGGTATGGTCCAACTTTCTTAGGTACACCTAGAGCCCAACTGTTGGCTTTTTTGAAAAGCCCTAAATGGAAACCATTTCTGTCTGCTGATAAGATGTTTATGATTAGAACATAGCGCTGTATCACTGCTTGCACTTAGTGTAACGTTTCTGGTTCTTTGATCTAATCAGGTGTTTATAGTTTGCAAAGTTACATGATGATTTAACCTGTAAATGGGATGGGAAGCATGTGCTATGTGCTGGGGGCACGTGCATCCTTGTGACACAGTAGCTTCATTTCATAACGGAGAAACACATGGAATCATGAATGAAGTCATGCTGGAGTGTCGAGTTTTATCTCAGTTTATGCAGTTTATGGGCTGAGTTGCTTCTTATAATTCAGCATCCTTTTTTGGGGGGGGTACTGAAGGATGAGGAGTGCTGGGTTCTCTGTCAAGAACTTCTTTTCTCTGTACCAAAAAGCCTAGATGGACCACCAACCACTGTCAAATCACCCCCATCAGAAACCTATGAGACCCCTCTCTCTCTCACACACACACACACACACACACCCTCTCTCTCTCTCTCACACACACACACACGTGACAAAAACTTCAGTCAAAATCACAAACCTCTTGCTAATCTTCCCTAGATCTGCCCCCCATTTGGCTTTATCTGTCTTTTGTTATCAGCATCGGACTGCAGAATGGCCGTGGGTCACAAGGGTAAGACTTCTTTTCCAGCATCTGCTTAAAGAGAGGGGGGAGGACTCGGGAGCAGTGCGAGACAAGGGGCCTCCCCTTACTCAACTTCTCAACCCTCCACATCACAGCCCCCACCTCTGATATTTTTGGAAGTCTTTTTTCCTTTATTTTGCCCTATTCCTTCCCTCTAAAACCCAAATAAAGTGTGTGATGGATGAGTGAGCAGAAGCAACACCTCCCCCACCATCTACAGCCGGGTTTAGAGAGGAAAAGGAGACCGTTCCTTCACAGGCCTCAAAAGCAACGAGTGGCACACCCCCAACCCCTTCTCACCTCGTGTCTGTCTTGCAAACAGCCTCTGCCACACATGCATGATCAGACGTACCATACAGTTATCCTAAACAGCTTTTATAGATACCCAGAAGTGGAACTGCACATCAAACACGGGCAGAGAACTAACAGAGATCTCGGCACATATAAGTAGAAACAATGTCTATTTAGCAAAATCAAATTCACCTTCATCCAGATATGAGGAGAATATGTAGAAGTTAAGGAAAAAACAAAGCGCAAGGGGGGGGATAAAGAAAAGTGTACAAAGAGAGGAGAGCCCAAATGGTCCTGGTTAGTGGCTGCAGAGCACAGAAGGATCTGACCAACAAAGTCAGTCTCTCTGTTTCTCTGAGAGCACCAGCAGCACAAGAAGTGAATTCCAACAGTGTGTCGTCACCAGGAGCAGGCAGGGAAGTGGTTTCAGGAAAAGAAAACTAAATCTAACTTTAAGCCTATGGATATGTTCGTTGGTGGTGTAGTAAATGCAAGTTCTCTGTATGCAGTTTGGAACTAACAGGCTTATTTTTTTTTTGGGGGGGGGGCGTTCAACTGCATCAGAGGTTCTGCTTCTGAAAGTAAGCAGAGATAATATTTCCATGAAGCACTCAGAACCTTAAACACGTGTATTAAAGGTATTAGATATGTGCTGAAAACACACAGGGGGTGTGCAGTAGTCCACAGATGACCCTTTTCATACAGCACTGTTCAGATGTATGTCCTTAACTGAATGTTATCTGTTATATCTGTCCATGGTGGAGAACTCCAAGTGTTGTTTAATATCCAACAGAAAGTAGCCACAACCATATACCTGAGTGGGTGTGAGTGCTCAACACCCAAATGCAAATGGATGAGTCAAGACAGACACACACGGCGTGACGCATGAGTGGAAAACAGCTTGAATCTCCAATGATAAAAGTATTTTTCCAGTTTTCATTTGCTGCAGTTTTCATTTCCACAATGAGGAGATCAAATGAATCAGAAGTCAAAACAAATTTAATGAGACTCAAACCAGTCATCTTACCTGTTTGTGTGTGATTATTGTAAATTAAAGAAAAAAAATCCCACATTTGGGAAGGATTATGCATGCATACACTCATCAATTCATCTTTACAAACATCTGCCTTGCCCAATAGAGATACACCAAATGGTTGTCATCATTTCTTTGGATTTTAGAGAAAATGATTTTAAATGGACACCGACTTTAAAGTATTAGTCTGCAGTTTTTTCAGAGGGGGAGCTGCATCAGGGGTGGAGGCTAGTCTGTACGGTCCTCCTGTGTGTGAGCGGCTTATCTCACTGTCCAAACACATCCAGTTGGCGACTGTTGGATTGGCCCTTGGTGTGATTTCTCTTTGTTGCCAGTCTGATTTATCTCTGTGAGGGCCTGTGATGGACTGAATTAGAATAAGCAGGGAGAGACAAAGGATGGATGAGCATATCATTTATGTTTTGTTTTTTCACCCAATCAGAAGTTTGCCTTGTTAAAAAGCAGATAGCGAATGCTGGAGAACTCTCAGTAATAGACGTGAATGACAAATGAGAGTAAAGTCTTTGGAGTCTTTTTTGGATTCTGAGTCTCAAACTGTCGATGATGAGCTTGATTGTTGATTATTTCTGTGACTTCACTAGTGGCTTTGGATAAAAGGAAGGTAAATGGATATTGTGCTAACAAAGATAAAGTATTTTCATCAAAGTCAAACAGAAAGCCTGAACAGGCACAGAAATAAAAACGTCCTTTGCCAACGGTTTTCATCACTGCTCCAACTTGCTCCATACACTGAGCTAAAAATACAAGAAAACGATAGATCACCATAATCTATGCTCTATGCTCTTATGTCTCACCCACACATATTTGGGATCTATAAATAAAGAAACGCTTGACTGACAATTACATGACATTTAAACACTTTCCAAGCTCCAAATCAGCTTTATTGGGAGTTGTCAGGTCCCATAAGGTTTTGTTCCTGAGAACACATCTTGACATTATGAAACACAAACAGAGACCCAGGTGGACTGACGGGGTGGAAACTACACCAGCTCCAGCCTAACTGGATGTTGGACCCGTTACCTGGAGCACATAATGACTGGAGCCAAGCGTTGCAGAGCCCTTCTTAAACGGGGTGGGAGGTAGATAAATGCGGACAGATAAATAGACTCAGAGAGATAGCTTAACTAACAGCTGTGAACATTTTCCGTTTGAAGTGAAACATTCCTGCGTGCTCGTGGCGCTGCACACTCCAGCGGGCTTCCTCTCAGCTCCATGTGGTATTTGTCCCCAGCTATGATCCAGAGAGTGGGAGAGTAAGCTGCAAACTTTCCCAAGGATACCATCCAGCCACATGCCACTCTTGCCCTCCCTCTCAACAGAATCGCCCTGCTGTCCTCTCTTCCCACTCTCCTCTTACACCCAATATCTCCCTCAACCACCTCCTCGCCGCCATCTGTGATGTAACAGAACATTGTTTAGTTTATATCAAGAGCTTAATCCTGCTCGGACGCTCTTTTCTCTTCTTTTGGCCGGTGATGATCCCAATTAAAACACGTCCAGCCTGGCGGGCAGCGAGATCAACTGGGTGGTGATAATTCTCTGCCGTTTTGTTTTTTAATTTCTCAACAAGCCCTTAAACGCCACAAAGTTCACAGCACAAACTGAAACTTCTTCACAAGCTTTGTCAGAGCATTAAACGCTGATTGGGTCAGAGTTGTGCTTCAGCGGAATAGTTTGCCGGGCTGAGAACTTCAAACCTTTTATCATCGACAGTATGAGGATTATAGGCTCTGGAAAGAAGGCACTCTTGTTTTTATTGTCCTTATTTGTGATGAAAGGATGTAATACATCGTCAGTCAATAGAAGTCGGAGATGTTAATGCTTCTGCACTCCCTAATAAAGCAGATCTTCACATTTCCTACAGCCCAAAGTTTTATTTGCACGTAGATGTAAAGAAATAATGAAAAAGTTCCAGATAGGTTTCTGTGTGTCCAGCTCCAGTAAAGCTCCATTAGCAGAGCCGGTGTGTGCGACACGCCATGTTGGCTGTGTGAGTCGGCATGCGACAAGGAAACTGAGCGCACTTCCTTTTGATGGTGTTGATTCAACACAAGGTAACACTGATGAGAAATCTCAGCACAACATGACTGTGTGGGACATGTGAACATGTGTCTGAGTGACATGTGTTCAGTTCCTGAGTTGGACCCTGCTTGGCCGTCCAGGCTCAGAGCCCACTGACCGCTGCCCACTTCAGGTAAGACCTTAACTTCTCCAAAGCACATTTCACAACCTGAATACCGGGGGAAAAAACAACAAAGAAAGTATGAAAAAAGAAAATTGGAGTATCCCTTCAACAAAGTGGAACATTACCTGACACGGCAATTATTTTATGACTTTTTCCCTTTCTCTTCCCTTTTGGGATCTATTCCCTGCCTGAACTCCTTTTGGCGGATGTTCCTCCACTAAAACACTCTCAGCATTTGTTTTCTAAATGTTATATGTCTTTCTGTGTATTTCCTTCCAGGAACATTCTGCTATTTTGGTCCCTTTTCTTCTGTGTCTAGATTCCCAATAAATAGCCTGAACCTTTTTTCTGCTCCCCTCAGCTCCACATATGGCCATCATAAAAGCGGCTGCTGTGTGCCTTTGTGTGTGTCCCCACAATCCGAGCTGTGCTTGTGTGTCCTCGGGACCTTGGGTCTCCAGTTGTGTGGGTAACATGACGCTTTGGCTCAAGCCAGTTGCTGCAGATGGTGAGAGTACAACAGCGAAGCACAAGAGGGGAGCGAGGGAGGAAGTGTTGTTATCACCAGCTGGTTCAGTGGCTCAGCCAGAGCAGTCGGTAAGACGAGTGCAGCAACAGGAACGCGTGGGTGTGCATGTGGGCTGTATGGAGGCCCCTAAAGTCTGAGAGGGCAAGTGTTAAGAGTATGTGCTTGTGAATACATGCATGCTGCTTGGAGGTACAGTACAGGCACCCACAGCTGTACCGTGCTCGTGCGAGTGTGTGGGCCTCCGTGCACCTCCACGCCGTGGCCCACACATGAAGCGCTTATAGCCCGGAGCATTTATGTTGACTTTCATCTTGTTTGTTTGTGCAGCCTACTGGAACTTGTGTTTGGTGCTTAGCTGTTTTACCTCTGATTGCACAGAATCTAAAGTCCAAATGTTACAGCAAAAGTCAAACTGCCGTCATGTACACCGCAAAGAAAAAAAAATTACCATCACATTTCAAAGATGACCGCACAGTTTGTCCTCATTTCAAATGGTGTTTCTCTTTTCTTTTTTTTTTTTTCCAGACGGAGCTGACAGAATTTGAGCAGCAATGATTTGAGCCCCTGCTGTTTGAGCATTCAAATACTTTACATTAATGCATGTCTGAGCCCGTCTCTCTTGTGGTCTCTGAGGGATTTAGGGACCAAGAGCCTCTTGACAGTTAGGAGGATGCAGCCTTCAGACCTTTTCATACCAGTAAAACTAAAACAAGAACACGTTTCCCGTAACATACATCGATTCCCCTCCCATTTCTAGCATTTGTGTGTGCCTTTGCGTCTGTGTGTGCAGTAAATATCTTTGTGTGGCCTTGTGGTGTTACTGAGTTCACTCACTCATCTGCCTGGGAAATTTCTGCAACGCACTGTAAAGCTTGTAAAGCTCCTTTGAAACTTATCATTGCATATATTTGCGAGTCTGTTTATAGTTTAGGAATAGCTGGGACTACACTACAAGCCTGTTAAGATATGACACACATCATTTTGCGACTCTTTTTTCCAAGTAGGCTCTTTTTTCCACATAAATCTTTCCATATTTACATCTCCATTTATAAAAAGTACAAGGCCAACATTCCCTTTCTTTCATTGTGTCATCCCGCCCTTCCCCGGCAGCAGTTATTGTTAGCTCGTGCCATCATCATGTCCATGCAACAAAAACGATTGTCCACTACAAGAAAAAAAGGAGCATAAACCTGACATCATCTCCTTCTTGTCTCTTACAATAGCCTTTTTAAAGTCTAAATTAGAGACTTGTACTTTTGTCATGGACAGAAGTGTTACATAACAGAGCCCCTCACCACCATAGTCCCCCCCCCCCATCCTCTGCACGTGCTCCTGAATGACTGCCATGAGCTCGCCACAGAAAAAAGGACAGAAGACCCCCTGAACGACTGGAGCTGAGCGCAAAAGGATGGAGAACAGCACGGTGTGTATTAACGAGACGTCATCATTCCTCATTTACCATTCACCCTACGGCCCCCCACCCCCCACCCCTCTCCCCTACAAGCAGTCAGCCATCTCCAGTCTATTGACAATGGGACTGTTCAACCAAAATAGTACTTTTCTTCAGCCAGGCTTCCGGCTTGTGTCCTTGCCTGCAATAATTCTTATTCTTATCAAAAGGGGATTCCACAAGATTCCCAATCCCAAAAGGCAACTGGGATACAAGGTTCGCTAAGAGGCCATGAGGGGCTCAACACATCTGCAGAGACAGAGAGGCTCAGACTTTTACAGAAAAGACACATGCAGAAGACAGTTAAGAGCAGAGGGCACGGGCACTGGCTTCCTGCGTAACTCGTGGTTGGCTGAGATGAGCATGTAACCCATACCCACACTGATGGACTTCTGCTCACTCTCGCAGCTGGCATGTAACTCCTTTGAGATTAGTTGACCAAATTAGACCACAGACGGCGCTGCCTCGCCAGCCACCAAACAACAATGGATGCACATGGTGTCAAAACATGCAAAGCCCATGAAAAATATTTTAAATAGGCTCTCTGAGGGAAAATTCCCCTAAAAGCCTGGGCTTGTGGAGGGTAAACAAAAGCTCTGTAGGAGTCCTCGTCATATACAACAGGACAAACATTTGCATTCTCCGCTGACTATCTGCTCTGAATACAGTGAAAATAATACAGCTCACATGGCTGCATTATTAACAGGGTTAATTAACTTAAAAAGACACGGAACTTAAAAGAATCAAACAAAGGTTTAACCGTTTAAAACGATCTGGACGAGGCCTGTCAGGTTCACGTACAGCAAATATCACTGTCGGTTCTTATTAAACCTAATCACAGCTCATCAGTGAGCCCGACAATTCCCATAACCATAAGATAGAACACGTGCTTATTGTTGATTAAACTGTGCCTGCAGTACCTTCAAATCAAAAGTAAAAGCAGTTTTGCAGCAGAGTTTTGCAAACATTTTGTAAAATGATGCTGCGACCACATGAAGAACCGAGGGTAATATGACATTTCTCACCAGATTTCTGAGAAAAAGTCACTCATCTCTCCCTCGCTAGCAAACGCCTGACTCGGAGGCGCGCGGTACTTTTGTCTAAAGAAAGACCCATCCTCCCTCAATGTTCTGCTCAAGAAAGCGCTTCTTTCTGCTCTGTGCAGAAGACATGTTGTGAAAGTTTTTGGCTTTGACTGTCTGATAGCAGTGGTGGTCTGTGTGAGGGCCTCATTCATGGCTGTGGAAATATGATGTGGTGAGTCGATGCATATGGGGCTGATATGGAGCTGTACATCTCTCCCTCATTCCGTCTGAAGTGCATTCAAACCACATCGTCCTACTGAGAGCTTCATTACACTGCCCAGGGGAACTCATCGTCTGTGTGACTGCGTCACGGACCTCTCTGTGCACTCGGCCTTGATGGTTTCTTTCTCTCTTTGGATTACACAGTGCAGTCACTAACTGTCAAGGCACACTGGCTGTCCACAGAGGACCACCAAGACGGAGGAGCACGCGTCCTCTCATTAAACAATATCCCCCAATCATCTTGCTACCACTGCTTTAGTTTATTGTGGAAACTCTTTGAAAGTATACATCATGCTGACTGCAGTGACTGAAAGAATTTCCGTTGCCTTTGTTTCCTACTGCTAACAATACAAGAAATACTTGTAGAAAAACTTGTAGTTTTCAGAGCAAAATATACTTGCAGGACAGCTACCGCTTCGCCCAGAAAGGGGAATTTTCAATGCGTTTTCCCAGATGCATGTGTGGCATGAATCTGTGGAGGCTTCACATGCCTCCAGCTAAAACTATACCATATTTTGTGTGAATGTACTCAAGCAACAGGTGCTGCTTGAGGAATGTGAACATGTGAAGTTATATATGAGCTTCTGAGGATTGACACAACACCAATGAAACACGACAAAACACAAGCACCGATCACCAGTCAGTGTACTGGCTTCTCCTATTCACAACAAGTAATACATATGGTGCTATCCCTAGCACCACTTGGGATAGATTGCGACCCCATACAATTAACAACAATTGCTTGCACTCCCTTAAGGATTTTCCCAGACAAGTGCTGGCCGTATCAATACTGGCTCCCTCCCTGGCCTGCAGTGCTGTGGTAGCATAATCATATCTGGCCTCTTTGTGCAAAGGGGGATTTCCACTGAAACGGTGAGCTGGTTGGGAATGGGCAACCGACCTCTGGGCAGCGTTTCTTTAACCGTGTGGGAACGGAGCAGTTCATGCAGGGCTGAATGACAAGGGGGACAAACGTGACAAATGCACACATACTTCTCTGGTCAAAAGGGACACAGTGGTGATTGTAAAGGGTGACAGATCACACGACAGGTTCTTGAGGAATGAGTTTCAGGTGAACCTGAACATAGAGGACGGTATTTTCTCTAGAGGTGACGGCACCTGGGTTGTATTCCTGTGACATCACCCCGTCAAACAGGATCAATAATTTCACAATATACCTGGATATCTGGAAAGTTACTTTGATAAACACTTAATAAGCATTTGAAAACAGAATAATATGATTTTTAATGATTCTCACTTTGCATCCACTGTTGGTTTGTCCCTGTAAACCTATTGGAAACTGATCTAATTATCTAATTAAGAGCCCTGGGAATGTTAGCATCACAAACACCATTAAAACTCGATGCCCACAGGGATAATTCTTTGCAAGTGTATTCAAATGAAAATAATATAATCCATATCATCTAATAATCCATATAATAATATAAAAATACACATAATATAATCTTGGATAATATATTCCCAGATCAGAAGTGAAAATGTAGAGATAATCTACATTTTTACAGGTGTTTTTCCGATACCAGCTTCCTCCGGCTAAGGAAAATGGGAGGCTGGAAAGAATCCCAGCTCACACTTTGTATGAAGCAGAGGACAGCATATAAATTATACTTTTTTTTTTCAAATAGCAAAATCATGTCTGAAATATTGCACTGCTATGTATTAATTCTTCTAAGACTATCACAAAGAGCAAATAATATTTTGACTGTATCCCACCAGAGATATGTTCTCATATAGTAGCATATAATAAATTGAGTGTATAATATATCATTTTTTCCAAATACGAGAAGACATTACAAGATTTAGAAAACTACAGAATAACCCGTGAATATAAAATTGAATTAATTTTTTCAAACCTACAGTGTGTCACAAATCTCACATAAATACAATATAAAGCCATTTAAACACAATAAGTATGAGGGTGGTAGTTTTTAAGGCGGATACTTGTGATTATAATTCAGCGTTCTCTGACAAAGAACCTGTGTGACCTTACAAAGGGCAACTCTTGTTCGAGCAAACCCGTAATGTCGCGTCTCAGTGAGTGAATCAGGAAAACAGCGTGCCTGGCCAGCGGTCGGTAATGAGCAGACAGAAGGTTAATCAGATCTCCTCTGAAAACGCAGAAAACCCCAGCTGCACACAAACCATTCTTCTACTAACAGACTTGTAATTGCGGGGACAGACAGACAGATGCGGCTCACAAAAACAGCTCATGAAGAGGAATGCCAGCCGTTTGGCATGTACAGTACAACAGATGAATGGCTTTTGTTGAGGGGGTTCACCAGGCTGAGTTGACAGGGGGCTAAAGTCAGTGCTCCCCAGCTCAGCAGACAGACGGGACAAAGACGGCCCAATGTTTTTCACCCAGGGTTTTTCTCTGGGGGCCTTTTCACAGCTAATCCACCCGGCCTGAGAGGAGCAGCAGGACAGGTCACTAATGCTGCTCCACCTCTGTGGAGGGCCTTAGTCTTTGGCAGCATTATGGAGGCAGATAAAGGAGCTAGACGCTGCCTTCTGTGTCTCTGAAGTCACTCCTGTCAGGCTGATCCTGTCCCCTGACAGCAAACTGTTGGACATGAGGCCTGCAGGTCGGTGCTTCTGTTTGATAGTCAGGTAGGCTGCAATACTGCCAGCCGGATACTTATATTATGGCCCAAATCAGGAACATGCACGCCTACAGTCCACAACCACCTGCAGTTCCAGCCTGCTTCCCTCTTTTTCTGTCTCTTTCTATGCCTTCACCCTGTTTCTGGGTTCAACAGGTTATTACGCTTTACCCAGAAATATAAAACACCATGTGGAATATTGAGTCACATTCCACGTGGTATCTTTGTCTTTGTTGGCAGTACTTTCTCACAGAACTTAAACCCTATTTTTCTTTGAATGAGAGTACCCTATTGTTGTTCCGATTGTCCACCCAAACCCTAGCAACTTCCCCAAATTGGTATGCTGCAGGAATTTCTGGCTCCACTGCCAACTCTAGCTACCTGGTAAAGGGGATTAAGGCTGCTTTATCCTTTAGTCAAGAATGCGGAATGGCTGAACTTCTGACCAAGTCAGACAGGCTTGACATTCACAGCATGTGTTCAGGGGGATGCTTCCAATCACTGTTGTCCTTCTGGAAATTTAGAATTCCATGACAACAATTTCATGTCAATGTCATTTTCTGTACCTCCTGTGGCAGGTGGAAATATTTAGTTTGAATTGTGGGTAAATCAGTTACCACACTCTAAGAATGTGTTATCCAAGCGGTCTGACAGCAAAAGCAGCACATCCATGAAGGGCTCCGCTTCATCGTGCAGAAATGTTCGCACTGTGACAGGTCCCATCGCCCAATCACAGGCTTCACTGGCCAAATGGCTGCTTTGGGATGCGCTGTGGAGCCGGAGGAGGCTGCGAGTGTGCGACTGGCACACTTCGTGCGTGAAGACAACAGGAAAAAGGACCGTGAGGCGCTCTGTTGAGTGCAGGTACTAGGAAAAAGACAGGTGCTTATTCTTGTCCTAGGATGAGCATAGGCGCCCCCACGCTGATGTGTAATTCAAACAGAGTGACTTGCAACTGTAAAATGAAGAAGGAGTTGCAGGAAACTGGATTTTTTTGGTTTGTTTTTTTGCCTGTTAGAGCTTTAAAAAAGGTCCTTTTGTTAAAACCAAGTTCCACACAAGACTACAAGCAAAACTGTCCAAATCATAACCCACAATAAACCGTTCAATGTATAGTATAACCTTTAATCATAAGCTACTGCTGCTAATGACAAGCGAGGTAAGCTTCAAAGTGATGTTGACACCTCCAATGCGCTTGAAGATCAAATGTTTAAGAAGGTAACTCACGCCCCCGTGCTTGGCCACTGGCACACACTTAATCATGTTCCTGGCATTCATGCCTGAACATTATCCATCCCCAACACATGTTGAGTTAGAACAGGTAAACCACGCACCCACCCATTTTTCCCCATTCCTCCTTTAGCTCTGAGCATTCACATAAAAATAGTGATCATTGA
Source organism: Menidia menidia (assembly GCA_907169785.1). Classification (NCBI taxonomy): domain Eukaryota; kingdom Metazoa; phylum Chordata; class Actinopteri; order Atheriniformes; family Atherinopsidae; genus Menidia; species Menidia menidia. Next base: position 16,677,576 of record CAJRST010022223.1, read on the forward strand.
CTGCATTCCTAAGCCATGACACCGTGTTTAAGGGGACTAGGACCTCCAGTAACCCAGCAGAAAACATCCCAGACTCCTTTCAACTATTTAATCAAAAATTCTTTTAATCAAAAACAGCTGCAAAGTTGCACATGGTTCACAACACATCGACGGTCTGTGCACAACCCAGCCTGCCAAATTATTCAATTAAAATTGCTCTTAATGAACCATTTCAACAATTAGTTACACAAGTCTTCGCTTAAACTCTGCTGCCATTTATCAGCTCCATGACATACTAATTGCCTGCTTTTCATTAGTTTCTTTGGTGTTTTTTTCATTTAGAGATTTGGGCAGTCTTAGGTCAAACACGTGTGTTGGGTCAAAGCTTCCGTCAGAGGATCATTCACTCATCTTAAAATAGGAAGTGAAGAAATTCCCCGCTTCAATAACCACACACACCAAAACGACTTCAGACATTTTTTGTGACCACAGGGAGAATCTCATACTATATCAGAAAGAATTAGACATATGGAACTTTGCTACTCTATGAAAAAATAAATCAAATAGACCCCTTAGAAAATTAAGCATGAATAAATGTTTCTGATTAATTCTTTGTTGAGGACCGAAATTGAAGAATGGTTCTCTGTTAAAAAATACATTTGCATCTGTTTAAGATTTGGCTGAGCCTGAGCAGGCAGTAAACCCAAATATACATTTTATTTTTCCCTTTTCTGACACCACTGAACATGAGAAACCCAGTCCTAGGAGAAACCATGTCTACCAACACAATCCACTGTCTCGACATCTCACTCTTTACAGATGACGTTATATTCTTTCACTGATGGGAATTTTGAGTGTAGGGTGTTTTTTCAGGGTTTACTTTTTAGACTCTTGTGTTCCCATGACTTTTCTCAGACTTCATCCCATTCTCCTATTTCAGTGCAAAATAGACAAGTATAATAAGTAGAAAGGTAAAAAAAATAATTAAAATATATTAATTTTGAGAAAAATTACTGCATGGGATATTAAATAGTTACTTATTTACATATATTCACAGTATGATTGTATTGCACTATAAATTTTCAAAACAAAAACATTGTTTTGGGACAAAAGATGTTTAGTACCATTGCTTCAATCATCTGATTTGGTTTTTATGTTCCCAATGGTCTGAGTCATTTTCCGACCAATGTGAAAAAAAAATAATCATGGTGCTACTTTTAACAGTGGTTTAAAATAAGCTGTTGCGCTGCATCAGGCAGTGAGAGCATTTCAACCAAAGATAGCTGTTCACTTTGCGCTGTGACTGCTGCTGTGAGACCCATCAGTGAAACCGAATGACGCATCGGTCCATTCCCAGATGGTCTGCACTAAGCGCTAACCAGCCAAAAAAAAAAAGAAAAGAAAAGTGTGCAATTCAAACAAAAACTGTTTAAATGCAGTTAAATGGAGGGAGCAGAAGCCTGGTTGGTATGATGTAACCCCCCGGCTCAGACCATGACCACACCAAGAGGGATGCAGCGCGGGAAGAAACAGCAGGGGAACAGCATGGGAGCAGCAGAGCAGCAAACATGTTTACACACCACAGTAAACAGCTACTCCGCCTGTCAGCGCATCCAGTCCATTTGTTTTCAGACGTTGGGAGAAGCTTGGAAGTTTTATCATGTAAAAATCTTAATAAAAGCTCAACCATAACAGCACAATTAACAAATTACACCCTATTATATTGAGACAGTAAAAAATAAAACATGTCCCTGTTTAATGAAGAAGCAAAAAGGAAAATCAATAAGTGAAGGGATAAAAAAGTCATACCAATCAAGATTTGTTCTGTAATGACACTGCATGAGTCATGTGGGTATAGAAATGACAGACGTGATGAAGTCGTTTACAGGATCTGACATCTGAATGCTACTTGTAGTGACGTCAATATCAGGTGAGGCCGAGGCTTTCTGTTCATTCGAGCATGTGATCAACTTTTTTAGCAGCCACTCTTAATAGGGCCTTTTATTTTTTGGTTAGCACATGTGGGTGAACTTGATTTGCTCTGACGGAGTCTCCTCTCAGACCAAAAGATGAAAATAATACAGCATATTAAGGCACAGCAAGCAAAGAGAGAGAAAACAATGGTTTATGAACCATACGAAACAACTCGGCCCTTTGATCAAGCCCACTGTGGAAAGCTTCATCTTCCAAACATGCTTACATCCAAGTTAGCTTTTCAAATGTGCCTTTTTTTTTTAAAGGAAAAGCAATAAGTACACTGAAAACAGACAAAGATACTTTCTACCTGCCAACAAGTAAATTACACCCTCTAAATATGTAAAATTCCATTAATTTAGCTTTATACTCTGCATTCCATCAACCAGTGTACCAAACATCTCACTCCATGTCCCTCTTAAGAATTCCATAACTTTATACGTATGTGTTCACAAGTTTGACTCAATTTCAGATAAACAGAGAAGTTGAGAAATACGAAAACACTTGTGAGTAAATGGTCTGCCCTATTTTGATCGCTTTTACAAAGATAAATTCAGGCCTGGAGTTAGTAGGCCTTTCTTTATAGATGCTGGAAACTTCAGAGCTGCATCAGAGTCTAATGTAAGGCTTAAAAAAAAAAGGAAAAGAGTCACCAATGTTATAATATTAAGATATTAATACATAAAACATGTGCCAATAGAAAAAGACAGAACTGGAAATTAAATAGTGAAAATAAAACGACTTTTTAAGATAAACTTCTGAAATATAAGGACAGGACCTCATCACAACGCATTAAACAATGTGCTACGCTTTGTTTGAAGAGTAAACTTAGGATTCTGAGAAACTGTTGCTAGGCCACAGCCAAAACTGTGATCAAACACCAAAACCAAATCTCGTATGCATCTGAAATCAAAAAACCAAAAGCCTGTGCACGTAATACCACATAAGACAATGAATGGCAAAAAAAAAGAGAAAAATCACACAAAAACAAGGTGTGTCCTGGTTTTGGCAAGGCAAATATATCTTTCTTTTAAGCCGAAAAGACATAAACAGGAACTGCTAGGGTAAGTATCTAAGTTTCTGAGTTGAAGCCTGTAGTTTCAGGCGGCCATAAGCTGCTGCTGGTGTGCCTTTAGACCTATTCTGTTATCCAGTGAGGCGCTCATGCCTCTGCTCTGGGATGAGCCTCGCTGGGCTGGCCTTCGCGCAGGATGAGATGCACCTGTGAGGGGGATGCTGCAGACAGCCTTGCCCTTGCTCTCAGCTCAGAAAACCAGCTGACTACTTTCAGAGGGACCAGTGTGTCAAGGACAGCAACCCACCCCATTCAGGCATACCAAAGGAAGGAGCTAAACTCCTGGGCCAGGCTGCGCCATAAAGGCAGAAAAGAGCATGTATTTAACCCAGTGGGTCTTTTTTTTTTTTCCCACAGGACACGTTCAGAAAATGAGGAATACAAGCACGGATAAAGCGTTGTCATTGATATTGTGCGACTAAAAGCATTCCCTTTCATGGTCCTAATATGTAAATCCAGGATTGCAGATAGCCGCTTGCTTTTTCATTCCTCGAAAACACCAGAGCAGCCAGAGAGGGGAGGATTGAGGCTCCGGCCCGACACCTGATGCCCTCCTCCTGGCACCAGTGACCACTGAAAGATTCCTCAGGCCTGTGAAACCGGCCGGCTGTGCACGGGGTTCAAAGATTCAACAAATTCCAGGGCAGCTCTCAGGGGAGAGTTACTTTGTGAGCGACCACACAGAGCCAAAAACCCTCCAAATATTTGAGAATGGTAATTTTAGACTCACTAAACTTGTCCAGACAAAGATGGACTCTATGGAGAAAGTTATTTATAAAGACATTTGATTATTCAAACCAATCCTTTGTTGTTGTTGTTGTTGTTGTTTTCTTTAAAAGCATTATATTGGTCAATTTTCTGTCAACTAACGCCATACATATAGAAATGTGATTTGATGGTTATGTAGCAACACCTGGAAAAGTCTAAACTTTTCAGTTGGCAGTATAATGGGCAATATTTCCCATAAGTAGAATTAGGTGATGAGAAAAAAAAAAAAAGAAATAAGTATCCTATTGGGGTGAGAGACCGGATATTAATAAAGAAGGTTGTGTATTTGTGTGTGTGTTTGAGCAGTGTGTGTGTGTGTGTGTGTGTGTGTGGGACCCATCCAGATGGACTGAAGGCCAATATGGACAGAGTGGGGTCATAACAGAAACAAGAGTATCAAAGCTAAGAGGGATGATTCCAGAAACTTGGCACTTTCAAGTAGCACTTATCCGGGGGTATCATATAAACTTAACCCTGCTGTCAGAATGGCTGCCTGGAAGGAAATGAGTTGAGGGTCGTGACCTTGAAAGCACGAGTCAAACGTTGCTGGCCGTGGCACACACAGAGAGAGTCGCAAGGTAAGCTGCAAAGCCTCAGCCTCTGCGTGCCAGATGGCCCGAAAATCTGAGTCGACTACTGATGGAAATCTCTGAAGACCCTTGTTCTGTCTCAGCCCCCTCCACGAGAGCAGCCCACTGACACATAAGTAACATGGCAACTGTCACAGGGTGACCACACACCACTCTGGACCAATTTTTCTGTCATTTGTCTTCCCGCTAAATAAATAAAATGTAAAAAAAAAAAAAAAAAGAAAACATTAAAAACGGGAAGGCCTGACACCTTTAGAATGTCGGAAGGAGATAAATCGGTAACTGGCCATATGTTTAACACCCACTCCCTAAATTTGGCCGGGACCATCTCATTGTGGGAGATTTATCACTAGTCATAATCAGTGACAGGTGCTTTTTCAGGTCCCTACACTTAACAACAGCTATATTCAACCTAATGGGAATAAAATGATGCCGTTAACCACACAGGCAGCAACGCAAAGTAGGTCGTATTGATGCAGTACATATTTGTTTGAGTGTTTCCATGGTAACAGAAGTAACAAAGAGCTGCCATAGTTCAGATCTGCCCAACACTGCCTCTCATTAGATATTTACTTAATCTCCAAAAAATCTATAATAATCTTTGTCTTAACTGTGAGATATCAAAGACCAAGTGGTCGATGGCTTTCTTTTGCCAGCCGTGTTGGATAGGATTAGAGATAAGCTGACCTTTTTTTTCCTTTTCTAAATGACAAGATAAATTCTTGACATTTGAAGCAGTCGATGCAGTGCATAAGTCAACTGTCCCCCTGAGCCTAGCTAGCAGTGGAGAGTGAAATACTGCTAATGACTGTTTCTGGCCAGGCCCCTTGACTGACTGACAAGGTGGGATTAAGGAGTCTCAGAGTGTGTGCTTTCATGCCAAGCCCCAGTGCACATCCAGCTGGTTAAAAGGTTCAGTCAGCAGCGCTGCACCGTGGACCAACTTTGCTCAGTGTCACACTGGCTAAATAGCCCAGAATGGCAGCATTAGTCACCGCTGTAGTGCTTCACCAAGGTGTTCACTTTTAAAAAGTCATCAGTGTCTCCACAAATGACTCACCGCCGGTTTAAAGACTTATTCTTTTCATTTTAACTGGCAGAAGGCAGCTTTAGAGCCCTTGAAAAATGCTATGGGCACTTTTCCATTGCAATATATCTGCTGGTTATGCACCTCCAGCTTCTAGCCCTCACCTCAAATTCTGGCCTCTGCCAGTACACAGCACTCAATGGCTCATCACAGCGGACCTTTTTTGGGGCTCATTCTTGAATGAATGGTACCCGAACATCCAACCATATTGAAAAGAACATACAATAGGAGGAAAATGTCAATGTTCCTCGGTAGTTATGTATTCTTAGATTAAAGAGTTCAAACAGAGTAGCCTGTAACTAATGGACAATATTCAGATTTGATCATTTTTGGGGTTCAAATGTTGCTTTTGTTGGAGCAGAAGCAGTTGGCAAGCAAAACTTTCCCAAAATTAGCCTGTGGGCAAGGATGTCCAAGATTGTGGGTCCAAAAGGAAATGTGAACACACTATTTCCAAACCATTTCCTACGTTCAGCATTTTTAGTGTGTGAATTTTCAAGATGTAGCAACATACTGTAGCTAATGAAACAGTCTCTTATGAAATAATCTCTTTGCTGATAGCCTTCCCAGCACTGACTCTTAACTGTCAAGAGCGAGTACACGTGGATCTTATCACCGATGCTTGTCAGATTTTCAGGCAGCTGATTTTTTGATTGGTGTATTTCATACTGTACTGAACACTTGCAATTAAAATGGTCTAGTAGGTATGATTTTTCTTTACTTAGAAAAGGTTAAAAGAACCATGAATCAAACTTACTGAGACCGGGTAATAACAATTTTCTGAAAGTGTCCTGTGGCCTCTTCTTTGTTTATTCATTTTCAACATTTTGACCAACCTCATTTCAGGGTTTGTGTTAACTGACATTACAAGAATAATCCAAATTAAATGAAAAAAAGCTAATGTATTTATAACTCCAAGGGAAACTATTTGCAGCGATATCAATAAAGAATCTGGAGAAAGCACCTTGCTCTTGCACTATCACTGCTGAATATTCTTGTAAAATTTGAAAACATTTTTATTTTTTTAAATATTGTCAAATTGCTGTTTAAGTTTTCTATTTCTGAACTATATTTAGTCACAAAAGTGACTAAAAGTGTGGTCAGTGATCAAGGTTTTCAATAACATAACCCCTAAATAGCCCACCAAACAAACTAAAGATCATCCAATTAGGTTGACTGTCAGGATTTAAACTCAAAGCCCTTCACTCTTGTAAAACCCAAAACAGTGAATAATATCAGAAACCTAATGAGGGGAGAGGCATCATCAACAGTTGTAAATGGGTTGGGTGTCACTTGAAAAAAATAAAAATAAACAGGAAATAGATAAAAACCGCCCAAAAAGAAAAATTGCTTCACATTCCTAGAAATCCTCCAAAAAAATGAATACCAAGAACAGGACGTGCATGCAGTGTTTTCTGCGTCACTCTGTGTTTCCATCCTGCAATTTGGTAGCTTAACAACAACTGCTTTGTTGCCTCTTCAGCATGAGGCACGCTCCAACTTTTACATGTAGTATGAACTGTGACGACAAAGAGGCAGCGAGTTACTGGTAAAACCGACGACAATCTGCGTAACTACAGCTCGCACGATACAAATGACTTGCATAATCAACCTAGAATTAAACTAATTAAACTTTCCTATTTAACTGTAAATGAAGAACACTAATCCAAGGGAGGCTTGTATATGTAAATTTGACTGTAACTTAAGAAAAATGACAACTTTATGACACATAAATAGGCTAGCTACTGACCACATGGTGTTGAAGGGAAACGTCTGGTTTCAGCTGGGGGAACTACCCGCGCATTTCTGTGTAACTACATACCGTCAAGTGTATAAACAAACATGTAAACTTGGACATCATGACAGACACAAAACCACAGATAATGCAGTTTTGTCAGGACGTTTGTCATGACTCAACCTCCCACTCATACGTTTACCTGAAATGTCACAGATAAACAGGAATTGTTAGCTTCATGCTAACGGCAGGGAACACTTGGCTGCATTCAGCCTGCAGAGTCGGCGAGGTGTGGTTGGATCAAAGCTATCGGTTTGGCTCTCAGACTGGTGACTGTCTTTCAAGGGACACTGGTTCAACGGTTATGCCTCAGATGGTTGCACACCTGCAGGAATCAAACAACGTGCATCTCCAACCAAAACCTCCCGGGTTTCTGCGCACTGGAATCCGATGCAGCCATCATGTTACACAATGACAAAAGTGTAGAACCCGCTTATTCAAAAACACAAAAAACCGAATCAAACGTAAGTTTTAAGAAAAATCTGGTGACTCATATGAGTTTTGACTAAGACTTTAAAAAACTCCCTGGCCGGTCCAAAAGGGCTGGCGTCTCCTCTTTCTAATTTCCCAACTGCTGACGCGTAGCTTTTGTTGTCCCCATGTGCCTGCAAATGTCATATGTAAACACTAAATGCTGTGCATTGTGTTCATCATACAGACTGACACTCATTAGTCACAACCAGAGATAATACGCTACCAAAAAAGTAAAATAATTACACACTAACAGCACAGGTGGTTGCATTGTTGTGACATATGGTTTATGTGTTAGGCCCCAGCTAATCATATTGAATCTTAAATTAAAGTCAATTGGACAGTTAAATTGCATAAGCTTTTACGGCTTTATTGTGCTTTTTCACAAGCCACGAAGTTTGAACCAAATTTGTCTCAAAAAAAGGGGGGGGGGGTGAGTCCACATCATCCCACATTAAAGACAATGGACACAAATGAACCATTTCTCAGCCAATCCTTGTAGTTCTTGTAGTGTTATTCCATAGAGACTCCATGATCTGAAAAAGAAGTTGATATTCATCTGTGCTTCTCACAAAACAAATAAATTAATAAAAGCATCTTTTTCAAATGTCTGCTTAAATCGTGAGGAACAAACACGATGCCACAAAAGGATTTCAGTTTAGTATTTACTCAGTTATATTTGAAGATCCAGGAAGTTGCTGTTTAGTGTGCTGAACTTCCCGCAAAAGTCTGATTAATGATCTGATTCTGACTAATAATAAACTGATGTGTTTTTTGCAGAAATTGTCAGAATGGTTCTGAAATAATCTGAAAAAAATATTTTACAATCTATCTTTTATTAACATCACAACCCTTGGCGTGGGTAGATCCTCTAGTGGGACCAGAGCCCACCTGGCTCCAGCGTCCACACACCTTACAAACTGTGGCATTTAGATGCCCCTTACAAGTACAATTACACCTTTTTATATCAAGAAGAACTAAGAGTGCAGAAACGGCTGCAGAGCAAAGACGCTGAGTGTGAAAAGTCCCGCGTGATGCATCATTACATGCAGATTTACTCATCAAAATGAACATGCTTTTGGAGGGATCAGAGTCTCACTTTATTGATGCTGCATCTTTCTCAAAAGTTATCCTTAATGCCTTATTTCATATTTCTTGACTCAGAGACAACGGCAACCCACAAGTGTGATTAGCTCGCTTACCTTCTATTTATCAGAATTCCCTCTAGGTCTGAGTCTAACTCAGGGTCTGATCAGATACCCCAAATGACAACAGCCGTCAGCTGATCCACTTCAACAGAGCAAAGAAACCTGCTCAAAACTCATTTAAATAGAATGAAATACATGTTCCAGTGGAGGAACAAATACAAAAAATAGATGACTCCTGTTGCTTTCTGAGCCTGAATGACTGTGTCAATTACGTCAAATCAGATCATGCAGGACCACTGACCCGGCTTATTTATAGCGTGTTTGTCGAGAAAGACAGAAGAAGAAGTCAGTAGCTTCCCAGTGGCACAAATCAGACAGATTAAGTATCTCAATCAAATTTAGTCAGCGCCGTGGGTTTTTATTTCCCATTTTTTAATTCAGCACAAAATTGTAATAAGTAAAATAATGAGCAAGTTATTTGTTTGTCGCACTGGATTCATGACAACACAACTCCTGTGACTCTGCATCCCAACTGCGACTGATGACACACAGACTGTAAAATATCAAAGAAAACATGTTATTAGTTGATGTCATTAAGTAATAAAATCTCACATTAAATTGCCTCCTGTGGAAAGCGGTCCACGTTCTTCTTAATACTTCTAATGAACAGACTTCCTTCCTCATTTATAGCATAATGCTGTGTATTTGAAAGAATGAAGGCAACATGCGTTTAAAGGGGACAAATAAAACTGCTGGATCGGTGGCAATTTCAAGGCAGTATGTTGTAGTTAAAAAGGGTAGTTTAGTGCTTCACAACGAAAAATGAGAGACCTAATAATGCTTTACATTACTACCTTGATATATGCACTAATTTGGATGCATTTGATGACTAAATGTGACACATTATTTCCATCACACTTTCAGCAAAAAACAAAAAAACATTCAGTTTGAAAGAGGTGAATAAAAAAAAAACTAAAAACTAAACCTCAGCCTAACAAATACAGACAGCAATGGTTTAATGTTTTGTCTAGAAAAATGGATTATGACAAATTCTGGGATGAATTAAGAAATAAGAAGTAATCCATGGTAGACTTAGGTGAAGACCTTTGTTTACTGTTGCAACTGTATGTATGAATGAATCAGGCAGAGGGAGTCCTTTATGAAAACACCTGTCCAACAAGCCTAAACATGCTGAAAAGAGTGGCATTCAATTGTTCCCATCCAAAAGCGGCACATTATACATAATGACAGCAGCTTGTCAGGCCAGTTTGAAACATTTTTAGGAACAATAAACTTCAATAATATCCCTTGTAATTTGTAAGTGCCAATAATTGAAAAGAAATAAAGAGAAAGACATGGTTGTTCTCTAGTCTTTTTTAAAACAAAAAAATTCACACAGTGGTGAAGATGATTACTTATAAAGTATTTTTCTATTATATTCTGCCTGTCAAGTTAAAAAGATTATGCTGAAAATGACTGAAAATTAACTTAATTGTTTTCATACAACAACAACAAAAAATCAATAAATTGTGATTGGATGGCAAACTGTTAACTGAGCTGGGCCTAACCAGGATCACATGGCAAATATGGGGGAACATTGGTGTAAACTGATCACAGTTGAACTGAAAGTGCTTTTGATACTCCTACCTCTAAAAAGTCACTTATATAGCTTGAAATATACTCTTTCTGTTTAAAGATAAGATGAACAAAACTTTACATTGATGCGTCCACGTAGTTCCTTGTAATATCTATGCAGAATCAACATTAATGTCATGACTTAGAGTGTCTCTGTAATGTTACTATAAGCCTTTTGTGCACATGTGATCCCCCATGAGCCTCAAAGCATGCTGCGGTGGCGCTGTGCTATCACTGCTCCAACTTTCTAGATCAAGTAGTATCCACAGTGTTTAATCTGGATCAAGCCATGGGGTCCTCTCAATCATTCAGTCTCTACATATCCATGTAACGTTGAACACTTATCTTTCCTGTATATTAAGCATGTGAGCAAATTACTGACTTTGGAGAAGAGCAATAAAAATGAATGCAGCAGTTCCATCTAAAGGTGAAAATAAGGTACTACAGCAGGAATCAAAACGTCTTTCTTCCTTGTTTTGAAGTCATATCTCAGCTGCAGTGACTCTTTTTTATGCGGATGAAATTCAAGCAAGAAAACAGTCATTATATGTATGAAATGCACCAAAAGGAAATGGAGTGAGACAGGGAACAATAAGCATTTTTTGTGGAGGAAATCTTCATAAGCAACATCATTCAGAAACTTGTACTTGCAGGAATTCAAAAGGTCTGCATATCATTGACCAGAAGGGTGCTCGAAGCTCTAAACCCAGTTTGTTTGTTACAATAAAATCTTTAAAAAAAAGAAATTCTACCAGCCCCGTCATTTGCAGTCATTAAAAGGCAAGGAAAACACACACACTCTTGCATACAATCATAACTATAAAAAATAAAAACACAAACAGACACAAAAGTGGACCCCTGAAAGTGCTCAAACAAAAGCTGTTTTTGGAAAAATTCGTCAGTTTCCCATGAAATGTTTTTGTGGAGCAGAAGTGACTTGAACTGATTGCGGTGGATAAATAGCCTAAGCAAACAGCACCTCCACTGAGGCTAGGGAGTGGAGAGAGCAATTAGTCTTGAGTTCTACACTTCCATAACTTTAGATAAAACCTCTTATTACCTCATAAAACTGGCCTTTCCTGAATGCCATGTCATTGAGCAGAAACAAGGCCATGTAAAGTGCAAGGCTGGCAAAAGTCCTGGAGTTCAGCAAGTTAAAACTCACAGTGGGAATTGTGCCAATCATCCATATTATTAGTTGAACCAGAGATAGCTCTAGGAAGGAAGGCATACCAAGAGAGGACAAAGAAACCATTTAGGTGCAAACAACAGCAGCATGTAAAAGGTGACGTCTGCCAAACCCAGGACGAGGGCACGCTTTATTAAACAGCTTTTAATAATTCATACTGAGAGATGATACTAAAGTAGCTAATCCTTCAGAGTGGCGTTAGACGCAACTTTGTACAACAATGCTCAATAGGGCTGCGTTACATTGATATGTCGCAGCTGCGTGGAGAAAACTGCTGAGAAACTCTTCTTCCCTTTCCTCTCTAACTACATGTAACTGATTTCTGTGAAGTCGCTTTTGATTCATGGTCCACAGGCTCCTCTTCCTGTTGAAACTGACAGCTGAACACCAGTATAGAGAACTGAGCGGAGGCCCAGATACAGTATAGCACAGTACATCCCAGCAGCTGATAGCCGCACGGCTCACAAAGGATGAGCTTTTGCACATGGCCACTCAGGATGCAGGCGCTGGCAAAGACAACAGCCACATAGTTAAGCACAGCCCGGCTCAGAGCGGTGAGGTATGAGCTAGCTAGGACTCTACAGCAAACTCCCACAAATACTCTAGGTACCTGGTACCTTTTCAGTTCAGCACGGGGAGGCTAAAACGGCCGGAAATGGGACCAGAGCTCGACCAGCAGGTTCAAAACGGCAACGCAATAATTGCACAAATCTGCTAATATGCAGAGATATTACATGTAAATAGTGAGTAACCAAAATACCAACGTCCAGGCACTGATAAATACAGTAAAGGGATTCAAGATGAGTGGGCAGAGGGAACAGAGGAGGGAGGAGTGGAGAGATTGAGCGTAACAAGCAAGCACACATAAAGCCTGTCTCTTTCTTTTTTCCTTCCCTCCCTCTCTCTGTCTCTCCTTGTCTCGCCATTACAGCAGCATTAGAAGCTGAGCTGCTCAACTGTTCCAAGATGTCAGAACTACAAAGCTCCCTTGAATGAGGGAATGTGGGGCCCAGGGCAGCGAGGGAGTCTGGAACAGCTGGCTCAGTTGTGGGGCCTCCTGTTCCCCGCTCTGCAGCCACTAGCTAGCTTTGACAAGACAGAGATGTCTGGCTTGGGGGGTGGAGGGGCTGTGAGTGTGTGTGTGTGTGTGTGTGTGTGTGTGTGTGTGTGTGTGAGTGTGTGTACGTTTGTGAGTTGTCATTTGTGTGTGCAGAGAGGGTGGACAGAGTAGAGTCAGGGATTTGTTTTTGTCTTTTCAAAGTAGGAGGGATGACACCAGCCAGGTCCCACTGACCAAAGCTGGAGAAAAGAGGTAGGTGGGGAGTCAGAGGGAGGAGTGTGGCTGGGAGAGGTCGAGTACTTGTACTTAGTGATGTTCAAGTTTGTTTCAGACTCAAATTTCAATTAACTGTAGTTTCAACTTTGCCTGATCTGTAAGGAACAGCATCAAAAGGGAACTAAGAAAGGAGATGGAAATCCAAAGAACCCATTGGAGTTCCTGAATTTTCTTCTATATTTAAAAACACACACACACACACACACACACCCTCTTGCACATGCACACATATGGATAGAAAGCTGCATCACCATCTGCTCATGCTCTGTGCTTAAGGAGACATGGAAAATTACAGGGAGAGAAAACTTGTGGCTTCCATCCCGTCTTTGGTGTCAGAGAAGTGCGACTTAAAAGGAAGGAGGATAAAAGGAGACATATAAATACAGAACATACATTATAAACACACACATATAGCAAGGAATTACATGGATGTTTCTATTTTCTGCTGAAAGTGGAGGACTTTGTTGGAAGGTGAAGGTTGATTAGCACATCGGCGTTGATAGGAGTTTATCAGAGGACAGGAGAGGATGCTAGAGTAATGAGAAAGACTTCAACAGCTACATCTGCCCCTGAAAATGCTGGTCGCAATGGAAACATGACCTGCACAGCAAAACATAAAGGCAGGTATTTTATGTAAAACACCACAAATGTAAACGATTGGTTCTGCTTCCCATGAAGGGCTCTGCTCTTCCTTTAAGAACGTTCCTCAGAACGGTGTTTGTTATCGTCATACCTTAGGCTTGTTGTCATTTATATTCAGATGACACAAAGGAATGTGCTGGATCTTCTCTTCATAATTTTAACTTGGAGTGACACTTATAAAAAGAACAAACACGTGTACATGTGACTGAAATACACAAAGTCTAAAAAAATAGCAATTAAATGAAAAAACTGTCTAAAATGGCAAAGATTATATTTGATGATGCTAATGATGGATAGTCCTGTTTTTTTCCATGCAAACATCATAAAACAAAGTCTCTGGGAAGTCAAAGAGGCATCCAACGGGGATTAGAGCTGCACTTAAAGAGCTGCTCTTAAAACTCTATCTTAATTGTGTCTTTTTGTAATCACACTCATTTATCATTATCGTTTATGTGAGGGCTCATCTGGTGCCCAGAGAAAAACATAAGGAATTAAGAGTCCATAAGGAAAGGACCAATGAGGAGGACGGAAAAAGACAAACAGGACCGGCCAAAGAGAGATGGATCAAAGCAAACAGGGGCACAGCGCGGAGACGATCACGCGGAAGTCGTAAACCTGGGAAGTCCTTTGTATTGTGCAAACATGTGAAGTATGTGCTGGAGGACACAGATGATGATTCCTGGAATTCCAAAATACAGCCAAAAGGCTATTCAATCATTCAACCATTCGTCCCAGCAAATCCAGCTGCAAAACCACTGTTCCTGAGGTCTCCCGGCAGCTGCTTTGATGGTGTGCGAGCACTGTGCAGCATCCAAGAATAACACTTGAGCTCGAGCATGTAGACACACATGCAAGCTTTCCTGTATGCCGTTTAAACTGCTTGGTAGAAGATTCTTAAGTTTACAATATTACAAGTAGTTTTATACTGTTTGTGAGCCATTTAAATCAGTTTAAGGTGTTAGTTTTGGTTTGAGTGGCTCTTAATGTCCATTGACGTATATACAGACCCCAAGTGAGCGTTCACACCTTTTAAGTCTGTAAAATGCAATAATAAAAGTATCTCCATGGAAAGTAACAGTAATGAAATTCGACTCAACAGAGGGATTTTGTCTCTCCATATGTGGATGAACACTATATTAAGCACATAGTGAGTGCAGGCCAAAAACACTGAGCAGCGCTAATCTTTAGGGGGTTTGGAGTTTAATGTAGAGCAGCATTTGGTCGCCATGTTCAACCTGCAAATACGTTTGTGCATATTTGACTGATCTGAAACACTAAATCGAAACAATTCAGTGAATTAGCAAACCCTTCTGTCATAATGGCTGACTTGTAGACTGTCCTACAGTGCTTTAACGTCTGATTCTGCGTATGTGCGGTCAAGGATAATACCAGAACCATTTCAAGCCCCGTGACTGCAAAAAAAAAATCTATATATTTAGATCAGGGTCAAAGTCTGACTTCATTGACATAATGGCATGGAAACAGCTCATTCATCTCTCCCATGAACTACTGCTTGTGATGGCCTGCACTTTGAAACCTGAGCCGGGAGCAATCTACCTCCTGATATGTATAATGTTAACATTAAGTGAGGCAATAGCACTCATTTCCTCAGTTTATTATTGCACACACTAGTTACACAAAGAGAACAATCTTACACAATTCACTTCTGCAGGGGGAGCGAAAAAAGAAAGAGGAAGCTTCCCTGTGTGGGAATGGAAAAGACAAACACCCAAAGTGACAGGAGAGCTGTGGGTGATTTGGAAATCAAGAACAAGCTTGCATTACCAGCTTGTTGTTGTTCATTAGAGCTTGATTAAGAAATAATATTGGGTACCGGTGTAGTGCATCAACACGTCTGAACGAAATTTGAACTGCGTAAGGCAGTTTTTAACAGATGACGGAGAACTAAAGGCAGCTCTCTACCTCTGCGTCAAATGATGTTCCTGTCGGCGGCGAACTGGAATGACAGTTTGCAGGCTTTCCAGTGACTTTTTGCACCTCACAAAGATGAGCTGACCTCAAGTACAACGCATGGAATAAAACAAAAGGAGAGCAGTGGAAAAGAAGCCTGAACCGGACGACGTGTTTCTAAAGCTGGTTTAGGAGGGAGCCATACAGCAGTCAGCCAGGTCTGCCTGTTAAATCTGAAGCCTGTGATCGATACCGTCACACTGCAGACAGTCATGACTGAATGGTTTCATCCAAGGGGTTTTTCTCAGTTTCCCTTGAGGATATTTTGCATTTGCTGCTTGGTTCAGAGAGGACCATCTCTCACATGCACCGTAGCCTTTACTGCTGAGATGCCACTAGCGGGAACGAGGCGTCGGTCACTAGGACTCGGCTTTGCGATATTCTTTAAGCGGTGCACAGCCAGCGGAACAAGAGACAAGAGGAGGGCAGGCTGCAGGTGAAACAGTAGGCGTGCAGACTTTGGGTGCATTGTCCCGAATGAGGCTCACTTTGACCATCACATCGCTGTGCAACCAGAACAGGAATAAAAAAAAGATCATTAAACTCATGTATGATAAACGGGAAAGGTTTTGACCACCACAGTTTATAATAACTGAGACTAATCAATTATTTATTTAACCTAACAAGTGGTGGTATGAATGATAATTGACTGTAAAGTCGTGGTTTTGAGGAAGAAACAACATAAATAAACTGAAATAGAAACGGATATCATGTTCCAGTATTTCAAAGCACGGTTGCAACCATCTTAAAGAAAGTGTCATTATGTTCGGTTAGTACGATTTCCTCACGCCATCAGTTAGCCCGAGAGTTTATTTATTATGTCTAAATATGGCAGGATGTAAGACTAGACACAAAGGGAGACGGATGTATGGAAAGTGTGAAAAAAAAAATTCTGGTCTGTTTAGATTAATCTATTTTTCCTGCTGAGCCTCTGGACAATTATCTGTCCAGAGGATAATATGTCAAAGTAGCACACTTATAAAGAAATCTGCTGTGGGTCTTTCTAAAACGCTGAGATGAAAGGGACATCTCGCAAAAAGGCAAATGGGCTGACAAAGACAAGTAGCACCAGAACCACATTTTCCCGCCAGCGCTGACAAAGACAGACAACCTATCATGCGTCAGATAAAACCCCACCAAATGTCACTTCAGGATCCCAAATCCCCACAATGACTCAATTATACCTCTCCTCAGTCACTGGCAGGGGACATAAAGCCAAGACATTTAGTGACCTCCGTCTGACTCTGGAGAAAGCAGGCACAAAATGACAGTCCTGCTCTGACTACAATGCCTGTGACACATTAGCTTTAGGCTGTCTTGAAGGTATTTTTCTCCGCTGAAAAACTCTGCCTGCCAGACTGTGGCCTGACTTGAAAGTAATGACATGTGACCAGAACAAAGGTAAATGCTCTGTGGTGCGACTTTGGCAAAGTGTTCGCAGCAAATGCCCTGTGTGTGGATGTGGTGTGTATGGATGTGTGTGCTTTCCTTGGCAGGTGGCATGAGATGACTCACATGCCGTGACATCTGGTTAGTGATGGATACATTGTTTGAGGCAGCGTAGTTACTTAACACTACGCATAATGGAAGGAAAAGGAAACCGAGAAAGCCATGGAATAAAAAACCTTATTATATTATTAGACCTTAGCTCACCAAGGATGTTTTTTCCTCCGTTAACAATGGAACCCTATACTGCCCAAACTAAGGACAACTGTGAATTGCCTAGTCGAAGACAATAATGCCCTCCGGTAATGTAAAGTGGTCAGAAATGGTACATATTAAAGTCCAGGCAGAGAAAGAACAAATACTCTCTTGTCTCTTAATGTTCAGACAAACTAGCAGCTTCTTTAAATTGCACGGCAAACCAGAAATGAATGTGATGCCGGTCGACACCGCCTTGGGAGGATGGGACTGGGCTTTTGTCACGCCAGAATCAAACAAAAAAAGAACATGAAAAGAAACAAAAAAAAACAAAAAAAAACACAACAACAATGGCTGTGTATGGAAACGAGTTTAAGCCAGACTCAAAGCAAAATAATCTGCAGTGAATCTATCCTCTCATCCCTCATTACGGCGTCCCCCCATGGATTCATCTGGGGGAGACTCGAGAAGAGTGAGGCTGTTGAAGATACCCACCTCCCTCTTCTCCCAGCACTCCCTCAGGAATGCTTTTCTTCTTCTCCCCTTAGCCCCATGTGTAGACGCCCTCTCTGCAGGGTGTGTTTTGCATGTAAAGCAGGCTGCAGATGCTGTCCGCAAAAAGGGACCAGGAGGGACAAGAGAGACCGGGACACAAGGAGGCCCCACTGCCATGCCACCCGCCTGGCCTAGCCCCGCTTTGCTGCCGCCCCCTCCGCAGCCTCCCTCCCTCCCTCCCACACCTCTCATTACTTCACTCCTTCCCCAGCTCCATCCCCTGCTGGACGTGCCACCCCTGCATCACCCCATCCCCTCCATCAGCCCCGTCCACCATCCCTCTGCCACCCTCCTAGCACACTCAGTTGTGTGTCTCCTGGGAAACAAGCTCTAGTTGGTATATGGATACACATCGAGTTCACACACACACACACGCACACGCACACACACACCACAACACTTTAGTGTACAGAAAGAGCTGAGAAACGGAATTCGGAGCAGGAAACAAACCAGAGAGCGAGAGAGAGAGATAGAGAGAGATAGAGAGAGAGAGAGAGAGAGAGAGAGAGAGAGAGATCACCTCTAATGAAATGGCTCCTCACAATCCAGTTATGCATATTCAGCTTGACATGACTACATTCACGGGAAATAATTAACAAGTGTATGGCGTGCATTAATATTGCATTTGACAGGAGACAGGTGGCTGGCTTGGAGCAGATGTTAGGAGGCAAAACAGAGGGAGAGAGGCTGAGTGAAAGGAGGATGGAAAGTTACTGCTGTAAACTCCTGACTTCCACTGAATTACTCTTTTAATCCTTTACTGGATAGACAACATAGTATCAATCAATCCCAAATAATTAGGGCTTTAAACGTAGGTTCTATATTTATGATTTTTTTTGTTTTGTACTGATTAAACCAAAGCATTTTGAGGACATAGAACATGTTATAGGACTTTCTTTTATTGTGAAAATTAACCTATTTTTCCATTCAGCTAATAGGGGAAAGTTACTAAAAGACAGATCAATCGTGAAGGTAAAAGCAACTTGAATATATAAGTTTCTGTATGATGTATCCAGCACAATAAAAAGATCCATTAACTCCTCTGTCCCTGCTGCTGCTCAGTCTGCTGCACACAAAGCACCACAGTGTGGCCAGTCCGAGCGGGTGCAACTGGGATGACTCACTGGTGTTTTCCATCCAACTCTCAGGATTTGCTCTGTGCTGAAAAGGTGTGGTGGCTTGTTTGTTTGCGGAGTGTGGTTGTGGGTGAATAATTGTACTGACACACTTGCACATTTTCCCTACTGTTCAGTCCACCTACCTCAGACTGTCATGTGTGTGTGTGTGTCTGTCAAACCCAAAGAGCACCTTTGTGATGCCTTCCAGGGTTTAAGTAATCCACAAGCCATGAAATAATGGTGACATACAGAGAGAAGGTCCAGTCCAGATCAGAGTAAGGGAATTTATCAGGGTTGCAGGAATGCTCTGAATGTTGTGTGTTGGGTCTTCGTATGAAATTAGAATGAATAGAAAACGTCTCACAACACACATACAGAGCAATATCCATACCGGGATGTAAGGTTATTTAAGTGTGTGCCCGCACAAAGATATAAAAAGGAACCATCAAATAAGAAGAGTAAACATTCATTTCCTTGGGTAAAGCCTGGGAGTGAGGGAGGGTAGGTGCCTCCATTGTGAGGAGTTGGGACTGATCTGAGGCCAGTTTGTGTGGGCTTCATTTCCCCAGAGAGCGGCTTCAGTCCCATCCATCAGCACCAAACCATTCTGTAACCCATTCAGCTTTGCTTTTGTTACACAATGCGCACTGTTTTCTTTCTGTGCTGGAGTTAATAATTTCTGGTGTCTGCAGAGAAGACGGCGACAGCATCAGCAGACACACACAAAAGGTGTTCCTCAGGTAGAACAGCAGCTTTGAAATGAGTTCAAACGCCCTCTTCTCCAACGTTCAAACGCTACTTTATTCCACAGCTTTTCCTGCTCACGTGGCTGACTCTGCGGCTCAATGGGCCGGCAGCAAACACAGGGGTTAGGAGGCAGGAACTCTCTAAGTCTCCATGCTTTGCTCCACCATTTGGAACCACTCTCAACCTATCACAAATTCCTAATTCTTGGCAGCGGGACAGTTTACCCTCTCTCTCTGCCTTTCCTCTTTTCATCAGTGCTGGCAGTAGAACTGTAGTCTACATTCTGCACTAATTAACAACCTTCAGAGGAAGACCACCAAACTGGTGAACTGGCACACTCAAAGCACGCTTACAGTTAGACTCTCTTTCATTCTGTTTTAATCTTTCTTAGTTCTCTGTCTCTCTCTGTAGAGGTTTCGCTAGAGAAGGTTTCTCCAAGACAGACAAATGAAGTCGTCCCATAACTCTCATATTCTGCAGTTATCTGTAGAGGAAAACATTTTTTATTTACTTGATATCTAAATAAATAATTGCCATGCTCTTGTGAGTCAAGTTTGTATTCTGTATCTCTGTGAAATTGATAAGTGAACAAAGAGGCTATTTTTACTAATTCATAATAGTAATTATGGAAATTGTTTATGAAATTGAAATCAGAAGCAGACAAATGCATAAACAAAATGTCACCCATTAGCACAGGTCTGGAATACTCAACTGAGTGTATATTAACTTTTCAACTCTAAATCTTTTTCAAAAATGTGTCCTTGTTGTTGTGTCACAAAAACAAGTCTGGTGTTCAACCTAGCAAATAAGAACACAGACATTTGTAAATGGGCAAACAGCTTACAACCATCTATTTTGTGCGGTCGGTGGCAGAAATCAATGGGAAATGGTCCCCTTCAAAGAGCCGTACGCGTGTGCTGTGCTGTTCTTCAAGATCATTACTCAGACAGGAGCTGCACACTCTCTTTGAAAAAATGCGTGCTGCTGCCTCCATCATTTGGAGGTGGACTCATTTTTCATGAATACATACATCATCACATCACAGACTATTTCTTAAACTTTTTGTAAGAAAGCAGACGTCAACGTGACAACTAAAAACGATGTAGTGGAACATTTTTTTCTGCACCAAAGGTGAAATGCGTGATCCTTGGGCTTCAACAGCGACTTGTACATGTGACAATTACACAAATGTGCAGGTGTGGACGCAGGGATGAAGCCGTTGCTACCACCTTTCTGGATAACTTTACCAAAAGGTTTTCAGGGACCACACAGAAATGGAGAATGGCTCTGAATGTTACCGATAGAAAGTCCTCGATAAGTATTATAAGCTCACTACATCACTAAATAGATTAGGAATCATTAAGCCTGCTTTAACCAGCACACACTACACTTAAACTTACCTTTCAGTTGTATTCCGAGTGAGCAAGAATTAGAATTTCTGCAGATAAACATTTAAATTTCATTCCGTCTCCTGTTTTTTTAATATGAACAAGATCACATTTCTGTAGTATTTCTTTGAAAAACTCTGATGGAAAAAATCTACAGACAATTTTTACCATATACATCAAGACCTCTATAGGATACACTGAAGTGAAATGGAAGCACTAACTACTAACCACTTGGGTTCTGTGGTTTGGAGCATCTATGGAGTTTCTGTTCACTCTCTTTGCTCTCCTAGTCCACTTCAAATCCAAACAACATCCTTTTCCATTCGTTTTCAATTCATTATAATACATCATAATTAATTGTCAGGCACTACAAAAGTTTTCCATGCTTAGATTTCCCTTGGGAAAGTTATTGAATACGGGGGCTGAGTGGGAAGGTCACTGGCTGTCTCAAATTCTTGACATTGAGTGAATTCTTAGCATATCTCATGAGTTTAAATTCCTTGATTGCCAATGTTGCAAGCAAACAGTGACTTGCAGGCGGCTGGAGTGCATTAATCTGGGCCACAGTGCAATGAAACTGGGACAGAAGTTAGAGCAGCAGTCTTGTGACCGTCGAAGAAATGCTAATTCAAATCCCAAAAGCAGCTGGAAAAAATGTGGGGAAAGTGAACAAAAAAAAACAAAAAAAAAAACATTCCAGACAATTTCTGCCACTGTAACCCCAAGAAAGACACCTAATCCCTTAGTAGTCTGAGTCAGCTTCACAGCACTTAATTGTAAACGACTTTAAACCTCCATGGTGTGAGGTAGTGCAGAATATGAGATTGGGTTTAGCCAGAAGGGATGAAACAATAGCGAGAGAATTGACCCGACTCAGCAATTAGTCTTGATTATAACCAATATGGAACAAGCACAGGTGGACTTTTTTTTTTAAAGTAAAGGACAGAATATATCCCAACATGGTTAGAATTCTCATCCGAAGTTGGACACTAAAAGACACAATCAGGACAAGGAGGGGGAACAAGGGGTTTAGATTTCTGGGCGTCATCTGATAAACTCAAATGGAGGCCAAAAGCGTGACAGGATGGCCCAAACACAGGGCAAAGAATGAAGGAATTCAAAGGAGACAGTAGGTTCGAGGAGACAGTTTGACTCGTCTCCCAAAGAGATGTGCTGGCACGCCAATGATCACAGACAGCCTTCAAACGTTAAGTGACTCTGAATAGAAGTGAGAGAACGAAGCGAGGGGACAGCACAACAAGATCGCTGGACCAGAGCAGGCAAACGGCGCTGCCAGGGTACCAGCATTGTTCTGCTGGCTGAGCAGGAGGCTATCGCGACCTGGGCCAACCGCTAGCCACGTGCTCCTCACCCATGCCCACATGAATTATTACATTTCATTCTGTTATCTTTCATCATGCTTCATTACAGGCAAACAATCGAGCTTCAAGAGAGCATCGTGCTCAGGGTTCCCCCCCAGATGCCCTCAGAGAGAGAGAATCCCTGCACTCTCATCTGAAAAGGACAGAGGAGGATGGACAAAAACACATTGTCTGTGGATTTAAAAAGGGGGCTTATGGCTGCGATGAAAAAAAGAAATGTGCTTTAAGAAGAAGAGAAGAATGAACCTGCCTGCTGATACACACTGAATGAGATGTACGCGAGTGGAGCATTAGTAAAGAAGAGAGAGGAGAAAGGGATGGAATCTGAGGCAAATGACAGTCGAATGTTTGGAAAATAAATGACAGCAGCACAATAGGACACCAAAACAGGCTGCAATCTGCCCATGGACACACGAAAAGACAAACTAAAAAAGGAGTGTGACCAAATACATATAGAAATACTGTCTATTCACGGCGGATAAATAGACAGCCGTAAAAATGGATGTGAAAGGTGAGTTTTGGTTCCAATACATGAACCAAACAAAGACTGAACCGCAAAGAATCTGTGAAACAACTCGGCTTACTTGGTTTAGGCACACAGATGCAACAAATGTGGCTAACTGAGCCATGGGAAGTGTTATTTACCATAGTCGCTTCTAATGTACACACAAACATTCTCCTCCACACAGACACAAAAGAGAGGATCAGCTCTTGAGGGGCTGTGGGTTCAGAGACCTGCTTACAGCTGATGACAATGCTGTCGGGCTCAGTGATGAATCCCTGAATGAGCAGATGTGCGAATATGTGAGGTCGCCATCTCTCCCCATGATGTGCCGTCTTATGTGCGTGCGCACGTGCGCGCGCTCTTGATTTGTGAGCGTGTGTATGTGGAGAGGTGAGTATCAGAACACACTCCTCCTGTCACTTGCTGTTCGCTGCATAACACAGACATTTTCCATTCTGTCAGCACAAGCAGCGAGCACACTGGCTCCTTCTAAACTCAGCCGCCACTTCATTAAATGACTTCAGACTCCTGGCAGAGTCAGTGGGAAAAGTCTATATTAACTGTGTGTGAGATCCACGGGGTGACCAACAAAGGCCATAGTTGTTCTTCTATGTTGGGTGCTGCTCGGGGAAATTCTGCAGCCTATCTGGGTCCCCCTGCACTGGGCCTTCTGCCCCATTTGTCTCACACATGCTCTTGATTCTTCTTATCCGCTCTGTCAGACCTCACATACATATACGCTTATTCCAATAACCACATAAAGCTGCACACAAGAGTGACATAAAACTATGCTGACCTTTGCCCCACTTTCCAGTAAATGGTCCTGGAAATTCAACTCCCTCTAAATTAGTTGGTATAAATGTAGAATGAGCCACAGTGAGGAATAAAGTGCATTTGGATGTTGGTGGGACGCCGTTTTGACATCATTTTGCATATTGCAGAAATGTGCCAAGTTATTGGTTGCCTGTGGAACTGAGGAATGAGATGAGGGAGGACTGAATGTGTTTAGACTGGAGAATGGAGCAAAGGATTGGATTTGATGTCTCCCCTTACAGTCCAAAGTGATGGCTGGCTCATTTGTTTATAGGAACTATAAAGAGAGCCAGACTGATGGCACCTAACGGCCGTGAGTGACGGATGGCTGAATAAAAAAACTCACTGCTACTCAGCTGAATTGAAGAGATCTTTTTGATGATTAAGTATTTCAGTACCAGGTTATTGACTTGGTAAAAAGTACAAACACCCCAACATAAGAAACTAATCAAGAAATATAGTATTTTTTTACCCCACAATCACATTGGTCAAATGTGCCACCAAACTAATCTACAATGACTCACTGTCAGATCAGTGTGTGAAGTTTTACTCGTGCATCAGTATCAGTAATGTTTGTCCGCACGTCCATGTCACTGTGTGTAACCATACAATTCTGCACATCTGTATTAAAAAACCAAAGCAAAAATACAACAGCGTGGAGTTGGCCCCATGGACGCACAGGCATAGCAGAGACAAATGCATAGAGGCTAAAGGCTAAACTGATGGCCAGCCATGTTTCATACTGTATGATGCTATTGCTTCTTTTGTTTTAAAACCAGGAAATAATGTTGGCAACAGTGTCTAAAACACTGGAAATATCCTTTTAGCACACTTAAAACAACTTTAGTGTCCACTTCACCCAAATATCAATTTTTTAATTTGTCATTAATTTGACAAAACCCACAGAACTTGACAGAACCCAAAAACAAGAGCTTTGACTTTTAAGTTTTAACCAGAAATGTGATTACATATCAATCCTTACTTAAGATGTAATAAATATTTAATCAGTTTTGAGGAATGATGCAACATTCATAGTGGGGGCACCAGTTCCCATGTTTAGGGGGAAGCTCTTGTCCTAATAGATTCAGGTGGAAAGGGGACACTTTAAGTGATCAACAGTGTAATGTAAGTACCAAAAGATATTAACTGCACATATATTGATTGTTTCTTCGCATCACTGCTTACAGTTTTTTTTTTTTTTTTTGAGGAAAGACTATTGACAAGATCACATCTGCTCTGAAAAAAACACAGCAGAGAAGGAGTGGACTGGGGAGTATCCAGAGAATGACAAACAAACCTGGGAGTGTGGGGAAAAATGTTATATTGGAATCATTGTTGTTTCACTTTACCCCATGCCACAGATACTAAGAGGAGCATATCTACACTCAGAGGTGTGCGTCAGGGGAAGTGGGGAGGCCCAAAGCCGCTTCAAGCAAAAGTCGACAGTTAATCAGTTGGATTGACCCGAGCGACTGACTTTTGTGCTGCCCCTAACCTAATTTGATGGATTTATTTGTTCTAATTAAGCAGATTAAGGCCACATGCCTTCGCAAATTAAGTCATTCGTCTTGAAGTGGCAGGTCAGACAAGGAATAGCCAATTAGCATAAGGAAAAGGAGCCCTTCTGCAATACACAAAGGTCAAGAGCAGGTCACGGAGGGTTGGCATTTATACCAGCGTGTAATAAAACTGTTTTCAGCAGAGGAACTTTGGGGACTACATCCATTTAAATGCACAGCAGAGGTCCTGGAACCCCTTCAACTGGAGGTCCAGCTTGTGTATCTCGTGGAGTCTTTTTTTTTTTTAATTCTGATTTGGACATTAACGGACAAATCCATGAGAGCACACCTACTGATACAAAGCATGACGCTTTCACAAAGATCAAAACACAAATCAGCCCAATGGACAGAGCTTAAAGTGTGGCCCCGGGGTTGAAAACAGTCCACCAGGTCTAGATCAACAGAGGCTGGAGCCAGTGGAGGTGGACTGAGGCAGGCCAGTGAGAGGCCTCCTTGGCCCGCTTGGATAAACACAGTTAGCAGGAGAACTCGGATTGTTTCTCCTTCTCTGATGCCACACACTGGAACCTCTGTGCGTATACAGAGGAGTGATGGCTATGTGTTTTTGTGTGCTATTCTGAGGGAGCCTTCTGACTTGTAGCAGAGAGCTGCTGACCCAAAGGCTGTCGCGTAGTTGGAGATTCATCCTCCTCGAGCCCAAAGCCGGAGCCCTGACTGCATGTGCCCCGGCTGCTACACACCAGCACACACGTGACAACACAATTCAGACGGGTTTGTCCTCGATGCTGCCAGAGCAACACAGGGCTCACCTTTCACTGGCCAGTCTTTATCGGGGGAAGTTTACTTTCAATTAAAACCCACCATGGAGGCGTTCAAACGCCGCCGCTCACCTTTATGTGACTCTCACGCATCCCGGGCCATCGTCCACATCACAAACAGAGATTCAGAGCACAGAATGAAGGAATAACACCAGGGAACAATATGGCTCAGTTCTTTTCACCGTGGGGTTTCCTTCTCCGTGGAGTTTCGGCACGCTACATCCGTCCTACGCCATGAGAATTCTGAATAGGGCTTTATATTTCTAATTGGCCTTTTTACAGTTTCATCAGTGTTTCTTTTTCTCTTTGCTATACTCCCGCTCTCTTGTCCAAACATATACACAAGCACATGTACCCACACTCATCACATTCCCTTATAATCCAAATCCATCCCTTCAGTGGGACACAGTGTTGTCGACTGCTTTTGGTTCCAACATAAACTTCCAGTTCGGGGTCAGACTTTGGGTCACAAAGCCTATAGAGGGTCATTTAGCTCCACTTCAAAGAGAAAAAGGCCTGAGCATGGGAGCTAGCTTGTTAGTCCTTTCTCCACCCTTAGCTGCAGCTCTCACATACTCAACATGTCTGTTTCCTATTGTTGCTGCTATGTAGCAGGAAAATGGTAAATGGTTTGCATTTATATGGCACCAATTAACCCCAGCAGCTCAACAAAAGGGCTTTACAATGTTTCGCATTCATTCACACAGACACACACACATTCACACACAAATGGCAGCGGGGCTGTCATGCAAAGGGTTGGGGTCCTATCCGAATAAAACTGGGGTTCAGTCTAAAAAATACAACAGAAAAAACAAAAAACACAACCTTTGGCATGTAGAGCAGCCAGAGACAATCAGCATTCCCTGAATCAGTTTTCGCCACAAACTGCTGTGATATGATTCTGCCTGACAACGTGTGACGTGTTATGCCTAAAACTTTGTGCTGCCCAACTGCATGCACAATCCAATCAACAACTGCAGTCCCAGAGAGGTTGGGACCCTGTAAAATTGAATCCAATTAATGCAAAGATCTGCACATCAAACTATTTTTAATCGCAATCAAGCATAGAGCATGCTTCATGTGTTGAAAGTGAGACATGACTCTTTCATTCTTCTTATGGTTTTATCATAAATTAAACGTTGATATATGAGATTTTCAGATAAGTTTGGATTTGCATCACAGTGAAACAGATAATATAAAGTGCCAGTACTTTGTTGGACTGGGTTAAAAATGCTTCATGTTTGCAATTAAAAAACAAAAGGATTGAGAATTAGCATAATTATGTGTGTTTTTTTTCTTCTTTGCTATTTATTTAATAGTTTTTTTATGATTAAAGTCTTCAGATGCTCTCCCAGAGGAACATGTCAGACTGTAATAACTCCCAGAGAACCTTTAAAGCACTTCCACAGGACACCTCTGCCCTCTAGTGGTGATTTTCCAGAATAAGAGTTAGGATTCTTGAGTGCATAAAAGAGCAATGACCAATGCTGATGACATCATGATGTACATAATGTACTTATTCAGTAGCCACTGAACAAGTTTGAAATGTCTTTTCTTTATCAACAAAACCTGAAGGTTCTCATGTGACATGAGCACAAAGATCCGAGCACCAGTTTTTACTAATAGTGAGCCACATAATCAATCCATCAAATCAAAGCCTTTCATATTCCACAATGGAAATTATATGATTAAATATTAAAGTGCAAAATTATAAAATCAGGCGACTAACTACAAACTCAGACCTGCTGCCATAACTCACATATTCTCCCAAAAGAAGTATTCATGTTTTCAACTTACACTTTCTAAGGAAGGTCTGACGGGTAACGCATATTAATAGAGAACTACAAAAGTTAGTCATTAAAAATATCTCAATCTTAAGACTTTCATATTAGAAATCCATTAATACAAATGAATGATAACAGAAAGATTAATCAACTTCTAATACATAATGTAAGTATATGTATGCAGCTCAGATTCACAAATATCCAACTGAGATGCTCCTTAAAAAAGGTCCAAACGACATCTGAAACAGGCGACAGGAGGCTCATACACTGTGTAACTGTTTCATGACCACTAGAGGACAGAGTTTCATCAATGATGAACAGCCAGCAGTTCACACCTGCAAGAAGCAACGTTTATAGTTACATTTATCACAGCTTCTTTAGAAAAAGAGTTCAATGTGACCATTTGTGGATCTAAAATATCTTCAAATAACCAAAGCTGATTAAATGGGATGCTGATATTAAAACAAAAACAGAATCTTTTAAGATGTTCTTGACGTGCGTGTCTTATTCAGATGCTTAAATAAAACACGGTCAGATATTTGAGTCTACAAAGGGTGGCTTGTTAAAAAGAAATCTGTCTTTTGTAGGAAGACACTTTCAATAGGACATATTTTTCTGATATAGGAGTGTGTGTGTATACAGGAGTATAGTACCGGATGTAGAGCTCATCTTCAAGACGATACAAAAAAAAAAACTCTTCCCCATAAAAGTCATGGCACAACGGCTTTGAATGCATGTTTTTTTGCTTATGAGACGCTTGACGTAAACTCTTCGGGGAATTTTTCACCACCACAACTTTGCGATGTCAGCTGCTGATAAACACATCAGAGAATAAAACACACCCTCGAACAGCTGTAATGCCAATCGAACCGTGTAGGGTACCAAGGCCAAAAAAAAAAAGAAAAAAAAGAAAAAAAGAGAGAGAAAGAGGGGAAAAAAGGTAAGAGGTAAATACCTCCTCTTACTGTAAAAAATGTCAAAAGTGAAACGAAGTCTTTCCGCTCCATTGCTCACATTTACATGACGTGCTTCAAAGAGGAAGGCAAGAGCACACTGAGTGTCTTTTGATTATGTAGAGCTGAATTAGAGGAAACAAAGCAAATGCATCAAAATATGCAGCAAAAAGCTGTTCCAGTTAATACATCACAGATTTATTAAGAAGCCAAGCTTCCCTCTCATTTGCATTCGTGGACTGTAACATGCCACTGTTCAATTACGTAGAAATGTATGCACCCCTAAAGGGGCAATATTGTATTCATATTTTTAATCTGGGACGCCACTGGAGTATTTTTGCATAATTCCCGGTTAAAAAATAAACCCTAATTTATCTTGTACTGGCTCTTCTATGAGGCACTTCAGTTCAGCCACTGAAGACCGACCAGGTTGTGTGCGATGCTTTCACATGTAATCTACGCCTCACTCCATCTCAGTTATTTATTAATGACTGAAAGGAGACCTCCCATTTTTTTGGAACAAATCTGATCTTTTGTTACACATAGAACTGCTGACGTCTGGTGCCCTGTAACGCTCATATTCAATCGCATAAATTGGTCTCGATTAGTGCACATCTCACATCTCAGTGAACTTTCTTTCTCAGACTGTAAATGAGTGGAGAATCACTGTCGGTAAAATGCATCCATCATTATTTTTTCTACAGCCTGGACCACTATAGAGACAGTTTTCCCTACTAGGGTCAAATTAGAGTCACAGACTAACTAAGTGTGTTTATCTATGACTACAGAACTTTGCTGTCATCACAAACCTTTGGGATGATCTTACTTATTTGGAGATAACTTTACTTTATTGTGACTCAGTACATGCCTTGATTAGGTATTGATTTTTACAAATGCATTCTTATTTCACAAAAACATCTAGCAGAGACGGGTCTTCAATGCCATGTCTTATCCAGGTTATGTACCACCTTTCAGTTTGGATCGAAAACAAAGTCTGCGGGTAGCTGAATGCTATGATTTCAGAGTGAAAGTCCATGGAACAAAGCAGGAAAATGCAGTATCGGGGATGTATTTGTGCAATTATCTTCTAACCAGTGCTGTAAATCCAACAAAGTGAGGTCTTTCTTAGTGCCAGAACTAGAGCAAAGCAGTAATAAAGCCAAACAGATGGGTGTTTGGGCTAAACACTGTCTGGTGTTTCAGTAACAACTGCTAAAGCTACAGATTAAGATGGAAATGTATCACAGTTTTAACTCCATAATCCATCTCACCATGTGTGACTGTGGAGATGTGTTAGCTTCCAAAGTAAATATAAATGTAAATTAAAACAGGGTGCATGATGGATTGTCTGGCAAGAAAAAAGACGCAATAAAGAAGGTCACACAGTAAATTTAAACTCAGCAAACGAACAGGTTTGCCTCAGGAGGTCAGGGCTGCGTTCAGCATGTGTCACGGCCTGCCTTCCACCTGAACATACCCAATGAACGGGTTCTTCCATCCATTCATTTCTTCCCTGATGGCAAACGCATATTTTAGGAGGACACAGCCAGGATTCATAGAGATCAAACCCTGAAAGATTGCTTCATAAAAGAAGAAAATTCATTTTTACGCATTAACGGGCCAGAAAGTCCAGATCTTAAAATCCCTCAGGATGTTTGGGATGTGCAGGAAAGAATGAAGCTACAGACAAAGCCTTTGTGACAGTGGATCACTGAAATAGTGCCGAGATGGCACACGGCCAAAAGTGGACCAGGGGTCCGTTCTCTTTAGGGTCAGGTGGTCTGACTCCAGCTTCTCTGTCAGTGTGACTGGGAGCCTGCCTCTCCTGCCTCTGAGAGCTATCTGTTCTTTTCTGATATAGTTTGAAAAAGTATGCTGTTTTTTCACTTGCACAAGTTGAGCAGCAGCTCAAGTTTTAACCTTGTCTCAGTCCAAGTCATTCCGTTTTTTTGTATTCTTTACAAGTCACACTCATCCTTTGATTGTAAAGCTAACCAGTCTCATTAATGCATCCAGCTTTTGTTATGTTTGACAAGGATTTGCTTTTATGAGAGCGGTGTGGGAGTAAACTTAAGTCTTTCGAATTCACATTATCATTTGAGTAATTAGGTTTCCTTTATTAAAACGTCAGGAGTTCTGACTTTAAAGCTTTACAAAGGCTGTTCTGTCTGAACAACTTGTTGGTTCATGCCGAGTTATCGGCAAAGTAGAGGCAAATAATCATGAAAATATCCCCACCGCTCAGAAACCGAGGATACTTCTCATCATTTTAATGCACACATTTCAGCATTGACATGTTTACAAAGGATGGAGCCTCCTGGTCTGTCACTCCTTATTTCAGCTCATCTTTTTTTTTTTTTTAAATAATGTGTTGATTAACAAATATTCTTCTCTTGGTGTATGAGGTAAACTTGGCTCTTGTCAAATAAGATTTTTTATCAAATTCTTTTTTAAAGTAGCAGCTTAAAGCAATAAGCCGGCTTGACTTTCCACAGAAGCAGCACACGGCACCTGAAGTTATCAAACCGTCAAAACACTGCGGCTTGCCTGACACTGCTGCCATGCGCCTGCTTTGTGTTTCGGTAGCGTAACAGGAAGTGGTGACGTCAGTTTGTTTCATGTAAGGCAGCTAGGTGGTTATCTGTGGGAGTTGCTAAGCATAAAAACATAAACTGTTGATCTCCCAACCAGCATGTCAACGCTGGTTGACTTTGTCGACAAGCCGGCCAGCTTAATCATGATCAGCGGAACTCCGATTGTGATTAAAAACTTGTGGTCAGGCTGACTGCACGAGAAAAAACAAAAAAAACAAAAACAGCAACATCATTTGCATTTGAAAAACATGCAAATGAGACAAAGCCACATTCATCTGGCATGCTCAGCTGTTGCAGTGATCTGCGTCTACTGAGAGGCATCGGCAGTCAAACAATGACGCATGGGGAGTTTTTAGATGATGACATGATGCAATATGACCCCAAACATGTCATTTCTTATGTAATAACTATGAAAGTCTGAGAAGGTGCTTTGGTCCTAAAGTTACAGCAGCAATACAATAATATGAAATCACATCCATACGAGATAATGATGCAGATATTCCACTGTGGGTAAAAGAGTCAATTAACATTAGCCATTTTCTTTTCTACAATGCCATCACATCCAGCGTGGGGGGTGAGTACGCAAAAAAACTAATTTTGATCAATCTAATTTGCTTCTATTCTGCATCCATTTCCTCAAATGACGCCATTTGAGAGGTTTCTCACTCACAGATTCTCAGGTCAGAGGTCAGAGTTTAAACGAGATGGATACTACAGGCCTTTAACAGAGATGCAGTTTCTCTTAACTGGTTGATTAATCCCGGTTTATTCCCTCATCAACAGGAGAGGAGAGAGGATATTGTATGCTGTTATCTAGATAAGTATTCAAAACTATTCTAAAGATCTGAAGATCAGCACATGTAAATAGTCTCAATGACTCCTTTCAAATGAAGCAGAGTGGATGTTGACTAGCAGATTTTTTTTTGATGAGCAGTAAGGAAATGTGACTAGTTGAGTCGAGTAAGTCTGTCTGAGCTAATTTAATTCTGATTAGAAATGGTAATTATTTAACTAACTATTTGACAATAAGGCTCTGCCACACCATTGCAGATGAAGTGAAAGCTGTGGACATGTTTTCAACCCGTCATAACATAACAGTCCAATCTGGTCATCTAAAGTTGAAAACTGTTTTTTGACACTTGAATACTTTCAATGTTATTTTTAAAATATTCTCATCTTGATACTTGACTTTTAACGGCAAAATGTTCCCTTCTGGAGGAATACATTCAATATGGTTTAAATGTCACTGCATTTACAGCTCAAAACAGTTTAGATGTCAGCTCCGCCGGTAGAATTTTTCATCCAAAACAATACGACAGGGGCCAAACGCGGTCAGAAGACCTTCTGGAGACGAGTTCACAAGCCAGTAGTTCTGCATTTCCTGGTGTTACGTATCCACATAGTTACTGCACGAGTACACACAGCACAGTAGCTTGCAAACAAGACGCAGAATTAAAAAAAAACCTCAGTTAACCACAAAAGTTTTTTAAGAGAAATGAGTCAGAGGTACAGAGAAGTTGCAGGGAAGGAGCTCTTGAATGCAGAATGGAGAGCCATCCCCCTAACAAGCCCTGAATCTTTGCCAAACGTTTTAGTTTCTGAACCATTGTGACAGGAAGCTTTTCCCTCCCCCTTCTTCCTCAAGCCCTCCTTCAGCCGAGATGGGCGTGCTGAGGGAGCACAGAACATACAGATGTTGACGTTCCACAACGAAAGCTGTGCCCACATCCGTTCAGAGAGAAAGTTTCTGTATCTTACAGCAGGCTCTTCAGATAAACAGAAACACAGCAGGCAGCGTGAGAGGACACACACGGCGCAGTACACAGTGAACACCACTGGAGACAGCAAAGAATGGATTATTTAGGCAAAACACACACAGGACAGCACGGTTGTGACTCAGTAATACAGATTTAACATTTGTTTAAAAAAGGAGATAAAAGAGACAGACTGAGGGAATTTACTCACTAATCTGTCATTTGAGAAAATGCTGTCATTACTGAAGTAACTAATGATTTTGGATTCATGGTTTTATATGCAAATGGGAGCTTTTAAATCACCCTCGACTCTTATCCATGACCATTATCACCGGTAATGTCTGTCTTCTACGTGGATGGCCCGCATTTTCTTTACTTACACACAAAGTAGGCTCTAAGTAAGCAATTTCTGATGCCTTTTCTTATCGCTGACACACTCACGGAGCTGTAAAAGCTGCCTAATAACAGCGTGTCTGCTCGAGTCGGTGGGCAAAGAGTGATTTTCAGCGAATAGTGCTCCATCATTAGCCAGTGGCAATTACTCAGAAAATCAGCCACAGGCTAGTTACATTCAAACTGTCAGTTTCGATCCAAAACCCATATTCTACCTCATAGATGCAACTGAAAGTACACAAAGAAGTAGTCTATAAGAAAGCCTGGGGGGCAGTTCCATATTTTATTAGCACTATCACTCTACTTGGTGGGCGTATCACCACACCCATTACATTTCCCCTGCGCTAATAACATTTTTGGGGTAAAACAATTCCTCCAACTGTGGGCCAGGCAAGAGAAACTAGCGGTTGTTCATCCACCTGAGACGAATCAGCAACACCGTCCAGACATTTTCAATAAAGCGCTGGCGTCATTCGGTCGGCTGAGGCATCCTCCAGCGTTGTGTTAAAAGTCTAGTGAGCGCACCACGACGTGTTGTTTTCACCTCTGACAAACAACACACCCGCCTGACCCCTCCGCCTGCCCCCTGTTTAGCAACATGACAGCTGTTTTGCACCAACACCAGCACCACTACTACTACTACTACTACTACCGCCAGTCACGAGAGCACGCGTGCAAACGCCAGGCGCGCGCGCGCTCGTTAAGCTCACGTCGCACGAGCAGTAGAACAGCGTAGAAAAAAACAAAAACTGCTAGCGAACAAAGTTATTTTCTCACCTGCTTTGGAGCTTTTTTTTTCGACTCTGCGCCGTGCAGCGGCGTCGCGTCCTTCAGCTCCGGGTTCAACAAACGGGCTTTAAAAACAGTGTGTAAGAGTTGTTTACAAAGTTTCCTCGTGAACGCTCTGATTGGTCCGCGAGGAGCTTAGTCGACGCCCCAAACCCTCGGTCACCGGGCCGAGTGTCAAAAGTTGCTTCCTGGACTCGCGAGCTCCCGAGAAGGAGGCGAGCGTAAAGCACCTTATCTGGGAAAAGTTCATAAAGTTCGTTAAGTTGGGCTTTTTTAAAACAAAGTTTCTGGAAGATATTTGGCCAATATCGACGGCAGTAGGCCTGTTTTGTAGACAAATGGGAGAAAAAGGCAAAACGGCGCTCCCAACAACCCTTTAACAAGTGTGCATGCAGCCATTGGTCATTTGCTACCACACACCCTGTCTCCATATTTCTGGAATACAAGTGGGTGGGAGGAGGGAAGGAATTAATCAATTTACCACGAAAAAGTGTTACAATCGACCAACACTTTGCTCAGTTGTTTGAGGTAATGCACGTATTCCATTAGAAAGCTAGAAATAAAGTAATTTATTAGGTTTTCTGTCGTTCTTCTGCATCGTCTCAACCAGTTCAATCATTGTTTTAATCTAAAATATCACATTTATGGTAAAAATGGAGCATAAGCCCCAGTCTTTATGTTATGCAGTACAGTTTTCTGTACTGACTCCATCAGACCCTGGTGTTCATCACCTCACGGCTGAGGCCCACTCAACTGGAAAAAACCCTCTATAAATAAAAAGTTTACTCATTAAAAGTTCAGCAAACACTCAATAATCTCACAAACGTATAATCCTTCCTCAAGCAGAGAGGTAAAAACAAGAATTTCTTCTGCTCTGTGCTTTGTGTTGGGGCTTTGTAGAATGAAACTGCCACTGAACAAATCGTGAGCATCCACTCTTATATTTGATGACTTTCAGACTGATGAGCTTTTTTATTTATTCATATTTGTCTGCTACACTTTGTGACAGCCTATTGGGCCTCTATTGTTGCATTCACAGATCAAAATATAATTTTCTCTCTCTGCTTTTCATCTGTACTGTCGATGTTAATAATGGATCATGAAATCATGACTTACATTGTTCATATCAGTTTTCATAGAGACCACCATTCTAATATTGTAATTTTTAAGGCTTGAAATTAATGGAGCACTTGTTTCAGCACATCATTTAAGATTTCAGAAGTTTTTATAGCCATATGAGAGTTGTACAACTTTATATAACTGCTTCTTGGAAATCTCAGTAAAGGCGTCATCAGCCAACAGGAATATCCCAAATATTCCTCATGTGCGATACTCATGTTCCTGCTTGTTTAATGAGAAACATTTCAGTCTTATACCACTAAAGTCAAGTGGCAGGGGGGCTCTCAATCCCCAGTATCCTTCCTTAATAGAATAGACATATTCTACAATAAAAATAATAATTATAATAAAATTATAGTATAATAAAACAACAAGACACAGCCATGGCCTCACAATCAATTACACCCCATTAGACAACTGATTTGCTAATACTTGTTAGCTAACTACTTCTCTATGGAAGCATCTTTGGAATGTCACAGACATTCTAAAAGGCTGTTGTCACTGGAAAACCCTTCAAGTTTTACTTACATGGCGTTCCAGAAACCTAACCATCAAGGACTCTTGTTTGACTTTGAGAAGCTCCTGAAAACAGAATATCATCAGTAAAGAACCTAAAGTTCAAAAGTGGAAGGCCTATTCAACAGAATAATGAACCAACTTGTATCAGAAAATTCAGCATGAGTTATTTTCCAAAGAACAAGCTCAGGAAAATTCAAATTTATTAGAAGTACAGTGATATATCATGCAAGTCTTTCTGGAGTTATCACCCAACCTGCTCATAGCTAACATAAGGGTAGTTTACCTTCTTTGGTTATCAAGCCATTCTTCTGTTCCCCCTTATTCAAGGTCTGGTTTGGAGTGGAGCTATCGTACTGTGCTGTGTGTCGAGGGAAGGAAAGCTATGCCTTGAAATTCACTTTTTCTCATGACAAAAGAGATTTTTGAAGCACCAAAGAGGGGGAACAAGCAAAAACTGAAGCAAAGAATAAATGACTCAGTGCGAAAAACACAGACGTGTTGGAGATTGCAAAGGACGTCAGCATGATTAGGGGTTCATGTTTTGTACTTTCAGGCCCATTTTCAACAGTCCATTTGGTAGTTCAACCCATAATAAAAGATGCCTTTCAATAAAGGACAGACTAACAATAAAGACTTTCTGTTTCGTTCAAATGTTGTGTGTTCGTTTTACCCACAGCCCCATAATGGTTTTGGACAATTTCATCCTGTTCCAGCTCCAGAGGGCTTATTCCCACCCAGAGAGCTTGTTGCATGATGGCAGTCCTGCTCTTTGATTGCTCTGCTTTCATGGCCTTCCAGCACCGTGGGGTGAAGCTCAAAGTGGAGCAGGTGGACAGCAGTATGGCGTCCTGGATTACCTCCTATTTAATTGACAGATAGCGCAGTCTGGCCACCTCCAGAGCATTGTGGTGGAAATGCAGCAAAACTGAAAGGAGTCTCGCTGGGTACCTCACATTCACCTTTTATATTACCTCTCCGTGGCGAGCTTCAAAAACACCTCAAGCTTATGTTATCTCCTGAATTCTTTTCAATAGCTCTTTTGTTATAGGATGAACCGGTGGAGGCAGAGAAAAGGAGAGACTGCTCTCAACAATTAGGCATTGCTAGTCTTTTATCAGCACAGTGAACTGACTGGACCAGGTCAGCTCACAGAGGTCCAACCCACAGGTCAGTTTCACAAAAAAATGTTAAACACGGGTTTGAAATCACTTTCAGTTTATAATATCACATTTCTGAACAGTTCATCATATTCCGAGCTGGTCAAATAAAAAATACAACCAGATTTATTTATTTCTGAGCCAGGCAAATCATCACTGAGATTAAGAATTTATTTTTCTAGAGTGACTGGGCAAAGATGGGCAGTAGCACACAATTTTGACAAACACATGTAACCCACTACTGGGTATGTACACGTCAATGTTGGACCAGATTCA
>CAJRST010022223.1:16715070-16727413 GCA_907169785.1 Menidia menidia
AACTATTTATTTTACTTTTCAATATGTTTTTGTCAACTGGGTTACACACAGATAAACATTAACTGAAACAGTAAAAATGTATTTCTATACATCAAAAAGAAAGTTGTTGTCTGGGAAAATTTGCTCAAATTGCCCGAAAGATGAACAGTAGGTGTCTCAAGTGGCTCAACATCCTTTTAGAATAGCCCATTGAGACATAAATAACTGTGTCCACTTGTGATTCCCTAATAGTTTCTCAAAGTCGTTTAGTTTTTAAGTTAAGTCAGCTAATCAGACACCTTTTAGACTGAGTCAGCATCCTGTGCAAATATCCTTGTTGTTCTGAAAAGCAACAGTTGTAATGGCCAGCACAAATGATCTGACCGAGCTTTGGACAGAGTGGCTCATGTTGCACACCTGCCCAGCATGCTGACCACCAAACCAAGCTCATGTAATGTGTCTCTGTGCTTTTGGTTGCTGCAAGAGATTATCAGTGCCTTTGCCTTCAGCTGTGAGTATTCACCATGTCTTGGCTCATAAAAGCTTTTAAAACAAAAAATATGAACTGCAGTAAGTTCACAGAAATCTAATTATGGCTCAAAAAGATATCTTCTTTTTCTGTGTACCACCAATTTTGTGTTGATTATCTGTTGAATGAACCTGAAAATACTCGGTACGATGAAATAAGGAGAACATTTAATATCACCTTCTTCTGAGAACTTATTTCTGCCTTTTCAAGTAGTTGTATTAGTAAAGGTGATGAGTTCTGTAGCTGTAACCTGTAAAGGTTACAAAACTGTTCTGGCTTCATCCTCATTGTTTTCTTATCTTTCCTAAAAATGAATATAATTATTTATCCTAGAAATTTCTGCCTGGATGCATTCCACTGTACATTGGTAGAGGGAACAATAGAATAATGCCCATTCATTGCTGCAAGAGGCTCCAATGCTGTGAGTAGCAATTTAACTTTCTAAGAAGTCTGTAAGCAGGTAAATATTTAAGTTTAATTAGGAGCTTTGGGAATTGAAATTCGTGTTGTTTTTTTCCAGGCTATTAATAACTTTTCCTACATGCAAATATGAAGCAGATCTGATAAATAAGCATGTCACTGTTGATCTTTGGCTTTTAACTTCTTGGAATAAATCAGTCTTTTTGTGAGTTTGCTTAATTATGATGCTAAATCCGTACATACCCTCTTGAGGGTTAGATAACAGCCCAATGACAATTTAAATCAAAGAGCTGAAATACAATTAGGAAGTGTGCTTTCTCTTTCTTTCTTAATTAAAAGCTTTGTATTAGTTGTTGTTATGCCGCTGATTCAAGCTTTGCATAAGTATCTGTGGTTTTCAGGCAGAGCAACAGGCTTCGCAGAAACAAGCTGAATACAATAGAGATGGCTGATATAACATATGTGAACAGCATTTAATGTAGCACAGCCTGGTTTGCATAACAAAGATTTTAAAACATTTTTTCATTTTAAGAACTAGATGATATTTTTCTATCACAGATAATCTACACCTGTGGTACTGATT
Organism: Menidia menidia; assembly: GCA_907169785.1. NCBI lineage: Eukaryota > Metazoa > Chordata > Actinopteri > Atheriniformes > Atherinopsidae > Menidia > Menidia menidia. Next base: position 16,716,582 of record CAJRST010022223.1, read on the forward strand.
GGCTTAGATTAATCAGAAATTCCAAAATAATTGGATGAGCACACCTAAAGCATGCACATTAAGGTCACGTTATGTTCTGTTGCCTGTCTATGCTACAAGAATATGAATGATAATTCCATAAGGAGAACGCATGAATTTAGCTTTGCTAAACATGTGCATCTTTATTTATTTATGACATTTTGTTATTATAATTTTTTCATAATTTATTTAAAGATAGCATCCCATTCACATCTATGTCTAAATGTCTTTAAAAAATAATAGCTACAGCTCCACTTAAGTGACTTTCTCTCCATTTTTGATATGTCTGAGGATGCTGATCAGACCATTTTCAATCAAATCTCAATTTGAATTTGAATTTGAAGAGAAGGCAAGGTCAGTACTTTGGTGGCCACGTCGGAGGTCAAATGGAACTCAGAAAAAACCAACAGTCTTTTGTCCTTGTTGATGGCTCCTTTTCTGAGAGTCATATTGGGATGCCATGGGAGTGCTAGTGGGCTAATTAGCACAGTGCCAAGTGCTTAATCCCCACTGAAGTCATTAGTCTGTGAAACAAACTGGCTCTCAGATTGAAGGTAATTAAGAGTGATCCCTGACACACAGGCGGAGCATTATTCCGCTAAGCTCAGATCAGTACTGAGAAATTCTCTAGGTTGTATTTCTACATGTTAGAAATTATCACTGTGCCCACAGATGCATGCACATTTAAATCGGTTCATGATGTACACAATTAAACTGATGAGATGAGCTCTGTGGTTTCATAGCAGAGCTGTGATTCCAGACAGGATATATTTTAATAATTGCTCTTTTACTCTTGCACTCGTCTACGATCATACTGCACTCTGTCTCGGAATTATTCCCAAGTTTCTTTTCCACTATAACAGTCATGCCTGACATTTGACACCATTAGATGGAACTGTCAGGATATTAAACCCAGTCCTAACAGGTCTAGCTATGTTCTTGTGGATGCTTTAAAGTGCCCATGAATTCGTTATGATTACCCACAATGAGGCTTCCTATTGTTCCCCTTTATGACTTTGTGTGTCACGCCAAAGTGAAGTTCCTGAGACACCTTTAACCAACATGAATCTCAACAAGTCCTCCAACAAAAAAAAATCATACCGGTGGATTTTTTATACCTTTCAGTAAGGCTCAATGTGCTGTAAAGAGCCCCAGCTCCAAGCAAAAGAAGGGAAATACGACTCATAGGATTATTTTCACATCAAAACAGACATCGATGTCAAGTCTGTTAAGGAGGCAAACAGGCCTCTTTACAGCAAAAATTGACTACACTTCCTTTGCACAGACAATAAATAGATACGGTATATATACAGACAGATACACATGGTTTTATGTATTAATATCTATCATATCATGTAAATGCATCAAGGCAGACAATTCTAAACTAATTTAAACTTGTTAATTTAAAGTTGTCCGTATCATGGACAATGTTGTGCTGGATGTCTTTGCTACATGCAAATACCACATAAAAGTATACCATTGATAGATAAATTAATAAGCAAATCATTATGTTATATTATGCAGATGATACTTTAAATAAATGGATATGGAAAACGGATGGATGGAAATGGCAAAATACAAAAACAAAGGCACATTGAAGCTCACCTACCAGAATGTCTCAACCTATTTCATGAAAACTGATTCAAAACGGAAAACGTTTCCCTTAAACTAATCAGTTGATCTTGAATCATATCAGTTTACCTGAAGTTAAAATATGAAAAAAAAACTGCCTTTGCAAACAGAATCCCACTGCCAAACAGTGGTATCACAGAACATTCTGCATTTGGAAAGCAGTCGCATGGATGATAAATGAAGTGCTAACAAACAAAGTAAGCAAACCATTTTCAGCAGCAGATAGAAAATCAACTCAGCTCTCAGTACTTTCCATGGAGTATTTAATTGCCCCTGAGTTTGGATTTTTATTTATCTAAGTTAATTGTTAATTGTTTGTGCACTAAGGACGCCGGCCTGCTAAATGGAGGAGAGCACATAATCAATCACTTCTAATTTTTGTGGCCTTTCTGCGATATCGCACTGGATTTTCCAGCTGAATTCTCTGTCTCTACAGGAACACTCACCTATGGCCGGAGCATGTGAGGTCATGGCTGATGTCACGTCCACTCACATTAATTCATAACAGATTGCATTTATTTTAGATTGGCAACATTTGATCATGTAGTTTAATGAGCTGTGCACCTTCTCTGAGTTTTACCGGCGCGCTTACAGAGGGCTGTGACACATCACAGTAATGATCTGCAGCAAAGAATAGCAGTAAAGTCTCACAGGTCTAAGTTACTACCAGTAGGGGGAAGAAGAGCATATGGTGTACTAAAATCTTGTGGCAGATATGTAAATGCAACCCTCCTATATTTACTGCACTCCATCATCATTTTCAAGTGCAAAAATCACATTTATAGGAAAGTAACACCTGTGATGACATGTTGCAAGCAATATATACGCTTACTAGAGGTTTGACACGTAAAATAAGCTGATTCTGTATTAAGTATAAAGTTGTTGCTTCTAGGTGCTCCTGACACAATACATTTTTAGACTTCTAAAAATGCATGATGTATTTTTTGGTACTTTTTATGAAGCGATCCTTCATTTCAATGCAAGTTACGCAACAGCAAAACCCAGGTGTCCACAGACCACCCACTGACTCATCTGGGCTGCAAAGATTTATGCCTTCCTTTGACTCATCACAAACAGAGAGCAGTCGGAGATTTTGTTTGTGGAATGTCTGTTTCATATTGCTCATTTGTCAGCCGCTTCAGACAAAATAAATAAGCTCAATTAAAAAAAAAGTAGCGCACACACCTGTGTAATATATCAGGCCTCTGCAGAGAGGGGTTCCCAGTCCCGACTGCAAATGGATGTGAGGCATCCTCCAGTGCTGCGCATATCTAATGAAGAATTTCGTAGGAGTAGCGAGTTTACACAGAGGATGAGGATTGTAGACTGTGAGTGAGAAGGTGACCTAGAAAAGATGCTCCTACCCACATTTTTAGGTGTAATTTGTGAAGTGGACTGATTAAATCAAAGGACTTGGAAAGCAGAAAGATAGATATAAATGAAGTGTGAAATTATGGATAGACTGAAGGTATGTCAAGCCTATGAAGATGGCTGAAAAATTATATAAAGTCACTCTATTAGAAGTCTTTTGTTGTTTCTTTAACAAAATGTACAGAAAATAAACAAATGGGATTCATACATGAGTTTTTACTTCAAATTTCATCAGTTTATTCAGTGCAATTTTACAATAAACTAAAATGTAACAAAAAGGCAAACATTCTATACTTCAGTGTGAAAAAAAACTATATTAAGGTTCAATAGGTCTCAGAAATCTAATTATCAATTGTGATATGTACGACTAAACGGGTTAAGTGGGAAAACGGTGGTACATTTAAGGAAGCAAAAGCTATGCATTGATAAAAAGGTGACCATGCTATCAGAAGTTTAATGCAATGACTGCTAGCCGAGGGATGGAATAGCAATTTTACACTTGATGGAGAATTGGATAAGTGAAAAAAAGCGGCTGTCTGTCTGTGGTCACTTAGCATCTTGGAGCTAAGAGACCAGCTCAAGCATTTGCTGTGGGTTCGGATGAGAGAGCACTTGGAGGTAGATTACCGGAAAAAAGAAGGCTCCTCACTGATGAAGCCCGTAAAGAATTTGTGGCATTAATAGCAAGTACAAGAAGACAAACAAGAGAGACAATAATACCTGTCATTTTTTAAAATTTGACTCTGCTTTTACCATTAAGGAGCAACACTCCATTCTTCACAGAAGTACTCAATTTTCGGAACGGCAATTCTGCGAAGAAGGACTCCTCCTGCAGCTGAATAATGAGCCCAATCATACCTCGGAGCTTGGAAAAAAAAGAAAAAAAAGAACTCGAGGACCTAAGATGCCTGCGGTGTGCAGACTGCCATGAACTTTCCCGACATAAATCACTGAGACGATAGTGTACGGAACTTTCCTGAATGCCAAAGATGTGGTTATCATCATATGTATAGATTAACAGTATTATATGTCAAGTCAGGGCAAAAAAAAGTATTAATTACCAACCGGCTGTCTCATAATTATGGAAATGATTCTAAAATCCGATATTTTTTGTCAGGAATACTTTCGAATGATCCATAAAGTCATTCAAGCCTGTGGCAACAGTCTGTGCCGTCTCACCACATCAGCACACAGCATGGAAATCTCTTAAATCTGAGACAGATAATGCGAAAATATGCCATGTGTCAAGGTGAGAACTCCACGCTAACCAGCACATGTGCATCAGGCTTGCTGGGTTATATGTTCCTTTCTTCTATAGCTAATACAAAATGAATAAATAAGTTCCTGAAATACATCATTTTTACATACTCATCAGATCAGCTGTGTGTGTGCCAGATGCAGTGATCAGAGCTGCAGTGAGTGGGACTCACTACAGCCCTGAATCGAGACTCACATGAGGAAGAAATCCCCCGGGGTGCACCAGAAATCATAGCTGGAGACAGGAAATCAAACTCTGTATCTCTGGGGCCAGACTCAGCGTGCAGTTTCACTTCTGACACATCTGAAGCCAGCAATGCAAACCAAATAAAGACATTACAAATAATCATTTTGATTCAAATTTATTCAACCAGATTTTTTTTCCCGTTGAATTTCTTTTTTTTTTTTTTTTTTTTACACATATGACTGTCATTTCTATATCAACAACAACAACAGCAGCATTTTTTTTATGTAAATTAAAAGTATATTGATTAGTATATATGGATCTACTGATTAATAAAGGGGCTAATTTACTGATCAACAGCCATAGCAAAAAGAATATCATTAAGAGGTTTTATGTAGAAGTTTTACTCAGATAACAGAGACAGATTGGAGCTCTTTTTTGAAGTCTTCAATTGAAATCAGGTCAAAAATAGCTGCTGACCAGTTTTTCAGTCTGTCGTGTGCTTACATCAGTGGATCAAACCACAAAAAATGTGTTTTATGTGCGAAAGTTTTCACTTTTTGCTTTTCCTTCCATTAGATGACTTAGCTCATAAATCTGTACTACCTTCACCATCTTGGATGTAATGAATCCATCACCACATTGTCCTCAGGTCAGCCCAAAGCACTTCAGATGTCTTGTGTTCTGTTTCCAAACCCCCAATCCTCCTGTAATTTCCACCAGCCTTCACAGGTTGACTCTCTTTCAGTTTTTCTCTTTCTTTTTTCTCAGCATACCCTGGAAGCATCTTCCCAGTTTTTATGACAGTGAAACTTTTTGATAGAATCAGGAACTGCTGAGAAAGGGATTTCTGACTCTGGCAAATGTCTGGTACGCTTTGGAATATTTCAGTTTTTTGATGGAAAAGATTTTTGAAGCTTTCAGAGCAGGTTTCGTCTTCATTTCTGTAACAAATGCGTTGAAAATAATCATCCTTTTTTAAAATAGAAAAACACCTACATTGGCAAACCACATGGGCATTTTTTCTTTTAATTTGAAGTAAACTGATTTAAATAAAATTACCGAGAACAAATAACTGTCTCTGAATTGCTTTGGACATAGTTCTGAAACCTGGAAGCCACAAGAACATTTGAAATGAATATAATGTTTGTCTTGTTTGTAAAAACACCAAAATAATAACAAAGAAGGGCTTTGTGCTTGAATGACATCAGGTGATCATTTCATGAAAATTGTTTGGTGTAATTGTTTGTTATTTTCACCCATGTTATTTTCATATCAATTGTTGTTGTTATCCTCAAGTTGTCTGTTAGCCAAAAAGCATCTGACCTACACCAGGCCTCATTTCAGGTACTGTGCCCTGTTATTTTTTCTTTAAAAAAACAAAAACAAAAACAAAAGAAATCTGTCTTTGTTGACAGCATGCCCAAAACTTCCCACCAGATTGTGGTGAGAGCAATGCAAAAGAACATATCTGTGCAAGCAAATATAAAGGATCTCTGTTACAATTAACCTTCTGAGGTTGCTTTTCCTCAAAGTTTTGAAAAACATTCTGATTACACGAGATGGACCTTTTGCTTGTATTTCTGAAGATCTTTTTTAAAGGTGTTCTTTTGAAATAGTTTTTCCGATAACCGGCTCAAAGAGGGGTAGCGCCATTTAGGACCGGGCTTCAGATGTACACAGTCCACCCTTTAACCCTCTAATGCCATATGTAGCATCTTTGATCCATACGATTTCTGACATCCTCTGCATCTGAAACCTTTGGCATCGTTTAATAGTAGAAACGTTGCTCAAAACCCTTGTGTGCACAATCAGACACACAGCTATGTTCATCTCAGGTGACATCTGTGGGGTGAGAGGACAAAGGAAGCATAATGCCGGCGTTATCCTCTTACTGTTGTGTCTGGATGACTATTCCACACAAAAGACTCAGTTTTCTTCCTTTTAATAAAACCTGTCTGTCTTGTGCTCTCACCACAATGATATCCCGGGAAATATAAAGCTTAATCCATCTCGACAAAGGCGGCGAGCTCCCAAAAACTTTGAAATCAAAGCAGACAAGTTATCAATTACCTTGCTTGAAACGCTGGAGTGGACCCTGGCTGTGGGTCAGGGGGACCTCCCTCTGTGGTGGAACACAAACTCTCCGAATGACACAATTATTGCAAACATCACAATTCATCTGAATTCTGAACGTTCTCTCACCCTCAAAAGTTTAGGAGCTGCTACTCTACTTCTCTGCTTTATCACAGCCATTAACAGGTCCGCTCACACATGTTCTGTGTTTGTGTAATTGATTATTCTTCGAGTCTTATTTACCTTGATTTGGTCTGTTTCTCAGCAGGGTACCTTGTTAGTTCTGTTCTTGTGGCTTCGGGGTCCAATTGGCAGTTCTGATTACTCCATGCTTTGTTAGTCATCATGATTGTAACCATTATCACCTTCCTCATCAGTGAGACTAGTAATTGTAATTGCCTCTTAGTGAGTGGAGTATGTGCCTCTATTGCTCCTCCCCTGGCTGTCTGTTGTCTTAGATAATATGTAATTAGCTGGATAATCTTTGGTCTGCTGAGCTTGTTTCTGAAATTGTAAGTTCTTTGTTTCTTGTACTGAAGCAAAAAAAATGAAAAACACACAGAGCTCGCTGGAAAGCCAGTGTTTGGTGTTACTTAGTCATGGTGCTTTGGAAAAGACAGAAAGGTAATTAGGAATCTCAATTTAGAATGGATTTTAATTTTTAGGAAAAGAGTCTGCGGATAGTCTCACACTGACTTCTCACTACTCAAAGAAGCTTTTAGGACCCGAAGCATAGTCTGTTATCGGTTATCAAACTTTAATAACTCCAACTTCTCTGAGAGGCTGGAGCATCGATAGAAACACAGATCAAGGGTTTCATATTTTATTTCAAGCACAAGTTTCATTAAAGGGGAATCACAAATGACAACAAGGATCAGATAAAAAAGTGAAATGGTGTTATGATGGAATGGGGGGAAGTATTAAATGTTGATAACAGCACAGGAGGATCACACTGGGGTAGTTTTAGGCAATATAAACTAAATTTACTTTAGTTTGTACAGTAGTTTGAGTCTCTTACCTTAAACTGTGACTTATCGAAGTACATACAAAAACATAAACAGAAGAGGAAATTATGGATTCTTATTGGTATTTAATGCTCAAATGTGTTTTGATACATTCAGTGCTGAGTCCCATCTCCACACAGACAACTAAAAGCTCCTTTTCGGCGCCACAAAGAGAAGAATACACCCTTTAACCCCAATCATATGAATAATATTAAAGGCTCAGCGTCAATAAATATTTTAGATTCAGTGTGACTGGCAACAAAATTGTAGAGTATATAACAATTTTGAAAACAGAAAATGTTCATGTCTTCACTGACACAATAAAAATGTTAAAGATCTAGGCCTTATTTAGATGTTGAACTCAGTTTTTGTAATTATGTATCTGAAGTTAGAAAATCAAACAGAAATATTTATCTTGGCTCTGAGTTTAAGACAGAAAATTCATATCTTTGGAAATTAAAATGTTTATTTTAATCAAAGGTTTATTGAATGGTAACAATACACTAGACCAACAAAAATATCTGTTAAGCAACCATCTTACGTCAACCTGATCAATATCTGTGAGATTTATGCTCCTTCTATGTCTTTAATTTAGTTTTAGCCACTTATCTTCTTTCTCCTCCCGGTGGAATTGTCTTTTCATTGACTGACTGTATTTAAGTTGGGTACATTGTAATTTGATCATGCGGTTTATTGACAGCAGCCAGAATGGAGTTCGACAGTCTCCCTGGTGCCCTGTGCTCCAAAGAGAAACGCAGCCAGAGGAGGAAATCACCAGAATGAGTTAATTATCAGTGCTGCTTATTCCCAACACCAAAAACATCGTAACTACCTCTACAGCTCCTAATACTGCTGACACAGCTGCCTTTTCCAACCAGAATAAAAAGTAGAGAGGGAATTTCTAAATGCACTAATTTAGTCTTTTAGTCAAATGTACATTTGAATCCATGAGAGGTTTTTCCAATCAGATTACTTGTGTTTTAAGGGGAAAATGGGTGTGAGAATCAAACCTTTTATTACAGGTCTTTCTGTTTCTGGGCAAAATGGACTCCTGAATTTAGTTTGCTAGCTGGAACAATTGCGTATAATTTAGCTGTGAATATCTTGGACTGCTGAGACTGGCCAACTGTCCAGGGTGTATCCTGCCTCTCACCCAATGACAGCTGGGATAGGCTCCAGCTCCCTTCATATCCTGAAATGGATTATAGAAAAAGAAATGGATGGATGTCTGGGGTTTCACAGACACTGACAATTCCTGTAATAAATTCATCCCCTCAGTGTAGCCAGACAGCTGGCCCATTGCAAAAAAACTATTCCACCACCAATATCCTTTAAGTACATTCTGGTTAAAATAGTCTCATGTATATTTCACTGTCTAGTCCAATAGATTTGTCAGTGCTGATTTCATCTGGAGATTGAAGTTACAGCTGATTATGTCATCCCTGCCAGGAAAACATTATCAAAGATAAATGGCAGAGTCATGGAACGAGAGCATGGCAAACATGTTTTTAAAGCCTGTGGTTAAACTGATTAGGTGGCAGTTTATAAAGATGAGATCAATGAAAAAGAAACAGATTGAAGAAAAACAGAAGCTCTCTCTGTCATCTCATATGGGAGCCGTGCCTCTGAGAAACACCAGGATTTCAAACCGCAGGACACACGAGAATCAAATTCTAAAAATAGCCGGCGAAGCAATGTTTTCTATTCAGCGAGGCAGAAAGTGTTCATAGATTTGTCCACTTATGACACCAAACAAATCCCCCGGGCAAAGATTCAGTGTGTCACAGTCATTGTCGGAGAGAGGACAACAGCTTTGTGGCTAAGAATGGACACCTTTGAGGCCAGAGTATTGATGGCTTGAAAAATATTTGGGAAAAGTGGCTGCAGGTTGCACTCAAACCCAGGATGGACGCTGATAAGGGACAGCAACCACCCAAAGTTTTGCTGTCTGCTTTTATTCAACGATAGAGAAAAAAACAACATGATTCAAGTTGCACTCAGATATCACAAAAGAAAACGAGCAGACGCCATCAACACAACAACACAAAAAACACAAGTCACCCCGACAGTGGAGATACAGTAGAATAAAAACTAGAATGTCTGTGGGTTGGACTTCACAACACAAAAATGGACTCATTGTGTCACAGAGAGGAAAATGGCTAACAAGCACAAAGTCCTGATGCAACAGATCCAGCTGAGATTTTCTGACTGCTTCTGCGTAAAGGGCAGGAGAGGCGTCGGACAACGTCACAATCAGGGGTTGGAAATGATCATTCTGAGATATTCAGCAGAGGGGAGAATCTCACCGTCCATCCACTGATTTGTTCCTAATTTCTTTTCGCTTCTAAGAGAATTGATTGCTGGTATGTGGAGCTTTTCGTGTTGATTGCACATTTCAGTCCTTCCTCAACCTGCCTCTGAGTATGAAAATGATAAGTTGCCGTGGTGACGCACCTTGGCGCGAACTAGCTTTTTGACAAAAATGACTTAGTTTAACCTGAAGTTGCCTGTTAAGGCTCGGGCCTGCTTCACAGCACAGGCCTGCAGTGGCACTGAACTTTTTTCAGGTTCAGATTGGTGAGAGCAGCAGAAGGGGACGTTCAACGACGGACACCGCAATCAATTTTATGTTCTTTATGCATTTAAATCTCCAGGGCTTGGTATTAAAAGAATGATTGCATACTTTGAGGAGACGTTAAAGATTGCCTCTTTCAGTTTTAGAGAAGTCATTTTTTGGAATTTTATGTGTATTAAGAAACATTCCCATTATCTTTAATGTTGAGATCATCTTAAACATCAAAGTCATTACGATCCATCTGCCACTTCTTTATTGCTGCCGGGGCTGGTGGAAGTCTGAGATGACATTGGGACACAAGCTATAACCTGAACAGGTCATCTGTCTGTCCCAGGGACGATTTAATATGGACTGACACATCATTAATTGTGTCCAGTAAGTCTAACCTGCATAAATGAGCCCGATAACTGAGGAAAAAATTGGAATCTTGTGCTTGACACAGACTGAAAGGGCACACCCTGTGGGTCAGCCTCAACCTCTGGACTTTCTGCCGTGCCACTTTCAGGTATTAGCATAATACATTAGCATTGTTTCTTTTAAAGGTCCATTATTATGATTTTTTTAAAGGGAAACCCAATCTGTTCTCTACAGGTTTGTGAATTGTTCATGGTAACATGAGTATTGTGCTATTTTTTTTTTATTTTTCTATCTTTCTATGTATCAATCTCTTTCTTTCTTTCTTTCTTTCTTTCTTTCTTTCTTTCTTTCTTTCTTT
>CAJRST010022223.1:16727423-16893902 GCA_907169785.1 Menidia menidia
TTTCTTTCTTTCTTTCTTTCTTTCTTTCTTTCTTTCTTTCTTTCTTTTTCGAAAAAAACATGTCTAAAATTCAATATGCAGCCTTAGAAAATAAACCACACATTTCACCACATTCTCCTTCTCAACCTGTCACATGCTGTCACCTGGTCAGGGCCCTTTGTGTCAGTTGTCAACACACTGGGTAGCCCAGTACATTCACCTTCTGACACAAGCAAACTTTTCTGCATCTGCAAAGGTCCGATTTTCCTCCTGCAGAGGTAAAATATGTTTTGCTGTTGGTGAATGCTGACTGGAAAACATAATTCCAGCTAAATGGGTCTTGAACAACTAACTCAAGTCACATGAACAGGTTTTAGGGAAGATGGGGGGCATAAACACTAAAATACCACGCTGACAACTCAAGCTTCAGTGCAAACATCAGGTGGCTGATATCCCCTTCCTTTTTTCCGTCTTTGTGTTGACTTCCAATCTTAAATTCGACTTCCTTCTCACTGCTACTGTGTTTTGTGTTTTGTGCTAGAAGTTCTTGATAACGGGGGAGCAAATGGCACTCCCCAGCTCCTCCTGGGAAAACCTGAATAATTCACTGTGCAGAAGAGTCCTGGGTCTGATCTGAGGTCTCCCACAGGTTGAACCCAGAAAATATCCAAAGCCAGATGAGCAGGAGGCAGGATTTCAAACCAGAAACCCAAACCCGAAACTCTTTTTGATACACAGGAGGGACGATCTAATCCATCATTAAGGCTAAGCCCAGGCACCATTTTAGGAAATCTATTTTACATTCAATAATCAATATTCAAATTAGCAGATTACCAAATGAAAATTATTCAACAAATTAAGTTTTATTTGTGTGCTGTTGTTGTAATTAAGTAATTAAATCCCATCACAATGAGGCCGAAAATGCAATGCTGCAACAGTTTATGATGAAATAATTAAATTTTTGCAATCCCACAATGAATCAAGTTACCTTTGTGTGTTCCTGTGCACTAATTACATGGCAATAAGAGTCCAATTTATCAGAATGAGCTGCAGTTGAACCGCACTCAGATGTGTTTTAATTCATTGCAAAGCAAAACAGAAAGAAAAGACCACTTAATTAGTATTATTCAAATAACTTTGCGGAGATGGATGTGAATTAGAATAACTTGAAATATGGAGGGACTAAAATTTAACTGTGTGTGTTGTTCCCTTGAATTTTATTGCCTGCTTCATGACAATAATATTACAACTTCCCACAATGTGCAGATGTTTTTATGCTGATAAATACTATGAAATAATATATTGAACTGATCATCCAACTGGTGTGTTTTGGCTGTTTGGATGACCACAACAGTTTGGCCAAGACCTCTAATATACGAAAGAAAGATAAATTAACAGGAAAATGATTTTGTCTGTTAAAGCAAGATTTGTGAATATGTACAGAATGAGCTCATTTCTGTTCCTCTTTGCCTCTCAACATCAGTCCTCGCAGAGCAGAATTAATGTGATGAGGGAACAGGACTGAAAGAACATAATGAGGTCTATAATTAGCCCGTGGGTTAGAGGGCTGGTCGCTGGAGGTCAGGCCTGGATGCCTCTGCGCTGTCAGGTTAATGCATTTTAGCGCATGTGTGGGCCCTTTCATACCTGACCACCAATTAGCTTTCTATTCCCCCATCATTATTAGAATTGCATTCATTTGTTTTCAATTCAGAGAATGCTGAACTTTATGCATGCAAGAGAGTCTGATTACCGGTGTATTTGTACTTTTTATGCTCTTAAATGGAGAATGTGATATCACGTTGCTGTTGTGACAACATCAGCTGTACCAAAACAGCAGCGTGAACACCCTCTGAATGGATCTAAAGGGTCAGTATTCATGCAGGAGAAATGAGCTGTGGTTGTTATTTCTGAGGAAAAAGAAACATTACACGGCAGGGCAATGCTCTTTTGAGGGCTGCTGCCAGTCACTGGGTACAGTTGGCAGGATTCAACCTTGTAGGGTTGCAAACCAATTTGGAAAGGGAGGTGTATCAACCTCGTTGTGGCGATTAGGGACCTCAGCCTGCACCTGATGGTGTTGAATAATTACAGGATACTGCTCAGAAAAAAACAAACAAACACACACAAAAATAACAGTTGTGACATGGGAAATTTCCATTGATCTATTTATTTTTTGCTGCATGTTCTCATTTTTCTCTATCATATCGCCATCAAATAAGACCTGGGAATTCAGTGGATTGTAATGCTGATGTAATTTAAAGGGGGATGAAATTTTAGAATAGCGGGTTTTGCTGTAAATGGAAGTTGATACATGAAATTATAGCTGTTTGTTTTAAGGGCTGCAAGGGCTGTAAAAGCAATAAACCTTAAAGCCCTGGTTTTGTTTGGCGACCACTTCTCCCTTCCTCATTGTAGAATATGTTGCATGCATATGTGTGAGGAAAGAAAACATTGAGGTCTTTCCAGGGCACTGGCTTTACTTAGGGAACTAATGGAACCGGTTATTAATTGGGTTCAAACAATTACTGAGCTGTGTAAGAGCAGCACACAGGCTGAGACTGAACTATTTCAGATGGATGCAGCTACTCAGACCTGCGATCAACACATGAATAAATGGAAATGCTTCAGTCACACAATCTGCATTTGATATAAGAGTCATTTTCTTGTCTGTTAAGGAGCAAAGCTCATAGGAGACTTTTTTTTAATCAACAAACAGAATGATTTCTTCCTATAGGTTTGAAAAATAGCAAGTGGCAAAATGAGTCAATGACAACCACTCCAGAAAGAGAAGAAAATGTAGTTGCCGTGCAGTACATGGGGGACTGTGATGTGATACTGGGAGTATATGAAAATATACCAAAGCCGACGATTGAGTAGGAAAGGGATTTACTGAATACTATTCTCTGAAAAATATAGTTGTGGTCTCACAAGAAACATGGTGTGATCAAACAGATTAAAGAAGACATACATGAGTTTATTTACTCAGTTTAATTTTAATGCTACATTTCATAAGTAAGTATAACATAAAATACTTTCCAGAGGGTTTTTTCAAATCAAGCCCTCCCTGTGCCCCAGTTAGAAATATTTGCATCTGGGTTAAAAAAAAGATATTGAAAATTTGATACATATTCAGTGAAAAAAGCGATACTGCGTGTTTTGACCACCAGCTGGCATGAAGTTCCATCAGTGTTGCAGAAGAAGTCCTGGATCTTTCTTCTACAGTAGGTACACCACTTCATGGCCATGCATTTGAGCAACTCCTCATGCGAGTGTTAAATGGAATAATTATTCTTATAGTGGTGCTTTCCTGAGATTTAATACCAATGGACAGACTGCCTTGAACTTCGGAACATGCATCCCTTTTGATGAATGATAATTACTTTATCTTCAATTTTTTATTTCAAGCTCACCTCAAGTCCACCACAAGGTTGACTGAGTAGTTATAAATGCTTTTCTTCACTTTTTTTCCCCAGACATACGCTACATTTCGAATCCCATCCATTTTCCTGTGTGTTTAAAAGTTCTCTGAGTGGACTGTCATACTTTTACATTACACTTCCATAAATATCATGCATTATGATTTTGAACATGTTTGCCTGATGATGCCACCCATTATCTCCCTTTTGTGTTATATTCATGGCTCAGTTTCAAATGCATTACAGATAGGAAGGTTCAGGTAAAGTGTCAGTCTTAAAAGTATAACAGAATTGAACATGAAAAGGGGATTGTTCCCAAAGTGTCCTAGATATGTCAGGGATTTTGCACGACAGCGTGGTCTCATCAAACCCAATTTAAACACAAAGAAAAAGTATTTTAAAGTATGTGCTACTCTGATATTTATCAAATGCAGCGCAGCGCAGCTGTGACATTTAAGCTGTGGCTGTTTTCTGTCAGAAAAAAAACAGCCAGTAGAAATGAGGGGCCCGCAGAAAGGCTGCTGGGCGTCCACAATTCTCAGTCTCTGTCAGTGTCATGCACAAAGAAGGAGGAGTAAAAGAGGGTAATGAATAGGAAAGAAGTGGAAATAAAGAGACAACACTGAGCCAAATTCATATGCGCTGTTGATAAAAGGCTCTGCGGTAATGAGCTGAAGGTAAGAGAAGGATGCACAGAGAGAGTGCAAAACGGAGCCTTTTCATGTCGGGGTCTGTTTCGGTAGCACACAAAAGAGTTGTTACGGCGAGCCCCCCTTCCCCTGCAGCATCCTGATTCCTGCTTCTCTTTCTCTTTTTCTGTGCCATTTCCCCGTCTCTCCGTTAGCTCCGTCTCCTGCAGCGCTCACACAGGAAATCAGAGAGCATCGGGCCAGAAGCAGGTGGGAACAAAGCGAAGCAGAGGGTAAAGTAGTCTAACAGAACCAGAGATGGAGATGATCTGCTGGTTGGTATGCCTTCTGAGACCCAGTTAAGGCCTCTCTGTGTCACTCCCGCTGCTCCGTAATGAAGTCTAATGTTCTGGCGGAGCTCCGATTATGAACTTTGGCCAGCACGGCTGCAGTGTGACCATGCAGATGTCTCACTCACTTAATGGTCGAGTCAGGGGTTGACCTGAATCAGGCTGGCTTGTTTTGTCACATCTGTGGCGGAGAAGTTTGGGATGGTAATTCAGGGGAAAGACGTCCTGCTCAGGGACACAGGACTGAATGATGGTCCAGAGTAGAACATTTTTTAACACACTTTTAAAGCTGCGGGAAACTTGATCGTTGAGTGAATTTACAGCCTGACACAACAGTTTAACTCATCAGTTTGGGTTGCCACGGCAGCAGCTTTTCATTAGTACTTTTAGTACCGACTAGCTGTGGAAACCAGTGAGCTAGTCAGCTAGATTGAAAACATATCTGTGTGGTTCTTGTTTTGATTCAGCCCCAGATCTCCAACATTCACAGAGAAACAGTGGAGGGAAACAGGTAGTCACTGATTTCAATTCTGAGACGTCAGCAGCTCGCACGGGAGTTCTTGATGCAGCTCGGACGGGAAGTTTGAATGACTTCTTCTTGAAAAGTTGAACTATTTTCACTTTTCACCACAAGCTGTCGCCGTGAAATGAATCACACAAAAATCACTTTAGGAAGGAGCAGGAAGTACATACATGTGGATCCTGCTGAGCTATTTCTGTGCTGAAATGGTGCGACGGCTGTGGGAAAAGGGACAGAATGCACTTATGAATGTCAAGCTGGCAGCCAGGAATCAAATGAATGACAACCGCAGGGCCTCTCACTTAACACATGCAAGTCAAGCGGCTCAGAGGAGTAAAAGGTAACCACTGCGTTTTCCCTGCTCTCACACGTCATGCGACACCGAGAACAGACACTTAGCAGGATTTTTCGAAAGAGTAATCCACTTCACCGTTGCAGCCTTCTGGACTTTTGCCTTCTGTCCGAACAGATGGGAAAACAAATGCTTCTACGAACCGATCCAGTTGGAATCAAATATGTATCGGGCCGTGCAGTGAGTTTAAGAGTTTAGACTCTAGCTGCCTTTCCAGATCATAAGGCATAAGTTGTCTCTCATACATATATTTGTGTCTTTGTTCAATTTGAACATACACATTGAAGAACCAACAGGACTCACATCGCTGCCAGCACTAAATAGCTCATTAGCCATTGGCCATTATCCCCGTATACCATCGCTGCTCTGCCAGACAACCAGAATAACATTTCTAAATAAAAAGGAAAAAGAAGGCTCTTTGAAACAGCAGTCCTTTAATTGCCCTCTCTTCCTCTGCTCTGTTCCTCTCTCATCTCTTTGGCCTGCCATGTCCTGACCGTCTGCCTGGTTGTCATGATGATGTAAACTCTATTCACAAAGGGAGGGATCAAAAGTCTGACATTGTTTCAGTTCACACACTGTAATCTCAAATAATTTAACTGTGCCTCTGTAGGAGTGATGAATCATGGAGGGAAGTATCAGTATTCAAAGAGATGACAAATGAGCTTCTTTGTCTCCCTCTCCTTCTTTTCCTGGTGCTGTGTGATTGTCAAGAAGAGCCAAAAGAGCTATTTGAACACAGCGAGAAAACCAGCCAGAGAAATATTTTCATTTCATTATCATTTCTTTGTCTTCTCAATGCATGAAAGCTCTGTTTTGGCGCTGGACCACAGATACATTTTGTTTTGTTTGTTTAGCAGAGAGCAGATACTGCTTGATATAGACTGCTTGATTCCTCTTAAAAGCTGGCATAAGTTCGAACATTAGTGCGTCAAAGATGCCGCGGATAAATCTAAAGTTTGGAGTGAAGCATGCAAAATCATGATGAAATAATTTCAGACCCATGTAGCTTTGATACCCCTCAGTTCTAGCTCTGTACGTCAAAGATTTTATATGGAATTTCATTTAAACAGAGTCAGACTCTTGTCTTAAGTTGTGCAACTTATACTGATTTTCTGGAAAGATGTTTTCCTCTCTTCCAGTGAATAATTTGCCCCGTCTAGCTGTCATCATTCCTGTGTTTTTAAGAGCTGCTGAGCACGAGGCTGTTTATAATTTTCGTATAGTCATGGGAATCTGTTCAGTGCCATGTTGGCCTGCCACAGTCTGCAATCTTCCCCACCGGTTCAAGACTCACTCGGCTCACGCTTGTCACCAGTTTAGCTTCTTACCAGTTTAGCCAAGTCTTCCTTACTGTTCATGACATAATTCCTGACCTTCGCCCGCCTGTTGTCTCAGATAAAGATTATTGGATTTGGATTAGCTCACTGGAGTGATGTCACCAGAGACCATACTGACGCTGTTACAGATCGTCCACAGAAAGGCGCTCCTCAGATCCCGGATTCACGAAAACACTGTCATTTTCAAGCTTTCTGGGATCTTTACGGTTAGATTCCTATCAATTCTCAAGGGTTTGAGATTTTTTTTATTTTTTTTACAATGTTAAAAAAGACTATCAATACATGAATGATCTGCTACCACCTGTAAAGCCAAAACACGTTCCAGCTGCTGCTCACATGTGGCGGCACCTGGCCCCTCACCTTTCTCTTCCCATTTGTCAGCAACAGCATGAGCTGCTGTCATCAGGACACTAATGTGTTGGACATTTAACACACTCTGCAACAATGCATTCTGGTTCAATTCAGCTATTCTTTACAATCCAAAGGGGTGATTCACGACTTCAGCTCTACTGGTGTGAGAATGTTGTTACAGAGGCGACCTGACCCAATAAATCACGACAGGGGGGCCTAATATGACAAGACTGGTAAAACTGAAAAGCCCCATTGGGCGGACCACTTCAATCTCCATAGTGTTGTAAGGCCAACTCAAGGTGTCACCTCTCACACACCACCCGTCCCCCAAGCCATCTCTTTTCTATTTCTCAAACATGAGTGAAAGATGAGGAGTGGCTGAAGGTCATTCTCATTTTTAAACCTTGGGAGAGACGGCAGACAGGATGCAGACATCTATTCCAACAGCTGCACAGCGGGTATTGTCACATTGTAGAAAATGAAAGATGCAATTTGACACGGCGCTGCAGCTTTTTCCATGATGAAAGTGAGCAAAGAACAACTATGAGGCTGCACAGAATCACACAGAAGGTCCAAAAGTACAGCTGAGTAACATGAGAGACAATAGTTGTGAGGTGATGGCAGGTTTCAGTCAGGGATCAACTAAATTAATCCCTAAACTTACTTTTGGCATTTTCAAAGGCTGGATCAACATAATGTATCCCAGCAGGTTGTTTCACTTCATAATACTATCCAATTTGACCATTTTACCATCCAATCCCTCTGTGACAGACACTGCAAACTTGCCAGACAATAACCCATTTAAATACTTACATAAAGGAGACACACGCTGATATTCATTCAGTAGAATACCAACTCTGACATTTCACCATCTGATTGTCAATTGGCTCTATTTTTCTGTTTTTAAAGAAGTTGGCCACTGCATGTTTTTTCTTCTTCATTTGTGTGTGTGTGTGTAATATTTACGGATCCAAAATGCCACTGATCAAATGATTTGATTCTCTGCTCGGGGCCGACAAAAAAATAAGAAAATAAAAGAAAGAAAAATCCATCAAATTTAAATAAAAACATCATTAACGCCCCAGCAGGTATCATTTTATCAGAAAGGTCTGTGGAGACTCTAAACTACAAAAGCTAAAAACGGTGGGTCACTCTGCCACATAGAGTAAAACTACTTTGTTCACCCACATAACAAAACTGCTCAATTTGAATGAATTCTGTGGGGGTTCATCTGACATTTTTCAGGACAAATCGGGAACACAGTTATTCAAACTTAATCATTTTAATAGTGTGTCATGGTGCTGTTTGCTTTGACTCAATCCTGAGCTGGACCAGCAATTGCAATCACAGTGTGCCGTGGACAAAGCCTTAAGAAACGTACAAACCTTAGGGTTAGGTTCTCATCAGGTTCTAAAAAATATCCTAAAAGCAAAGAAGTTGCTTGACTAAAGGCATATGGAATCTTTGTTGGTTTTAATCAAATTTTAATGAGTAAATTCTAAATCAGTGCACAGACCATCTGCGTAACTGTGTCAGAGAGGATTATTTGATCGGATTTTTCTATCATGCTGCTCAGATCTCATATCCAGAGAGCAGATGCAGGTTGCAACATCAAAACTGAAGTCCCTCTTTCTGAAGGCCAAAATACCAAAATGGACTTTCATGAGCTGTTCAGCAATGGTTGGGTCCAAGATTCTGTGTGAATTTGGGAGTGAGTGTCTGCAGGACATGACACATGATGAAAGTATTACATGCTGACGGTTTGTAGTTAATATATTTTGCATCAACGTATGTTTTGACTCCAGTCACATGGCATTTTCCGTTCATGCAGGAGCTGCGAGACAATGGAAATGCCAGTTTTGGGCTCCAGATGTCAGACAGAAGTATCTACAGACTGTATAATAGGAGAAAGCAGATGGTAAATGGGTTAGCAAAGGACAGACAACAGTTTATTAAGGACAAAATTACCTTCCTGGGAGGGAGAGACAATCCCAAGTCCCCACATTAAATCACCATAGATGAGAAAGCCACATGTCCTTGACATTTCAGATGTTTCCGGAGTAATCAAACCACGACTGAATCATTCTACTGCACTTACATCTTTGTACATTAACTCTACTTTATTTCCCTGGTGGAGTTGCACTTTTGTCTTTGGGATTGAACTGGTTTGCCTTGTGTCATATCTGGTAAATCAATTGCTGCAGTGAATACTGTCACTCAAAGGAGGCACTTAAAGGGTCGTCTGCTGATCACTGTCCAGAGATAACTGACTTTCCAAAATGGGCTATGTGACGATTTCCCATCCAATGAAAATGCAGCTGACTTTTCAACCAAAAGGTAAACATGTTACTTCAAATATCTGCAGATGGAACAGGAATAAAAGCAGGAATAACTGTGTATGATGCTGTGAAATAATGTGATTACTTACCCTGTGATCACAGGTAAAACTAAAAATGTCCCTGATTATGCTGAATTACCTAAATCAAGGGTAATATTGGCTTTTAAATCAGTCATCCTATATCAGTGCACACTGAAGTTAATTGGCATGTCTATCAAAAACTAAGCAGCAAAATCCATTGTGCTGATTAACTTTGATCCTCGTCATCGTGTTTGATATTTTCAGGAAAACCACCAGCAGTAATTGTCTTTTATATCTCCTTTTTTCAGTTTTATGACAAATGTGCACCACTTCTCTGTATACATTACATAACCACAAGCCTAATTAGACTTTAGAGGAGTCGGTCTAATTATAAGATAGTTATGAGACATGAAACTGACTATCTAAAGATCTAAGTGATCTATATCTGGATATCATAATTGGAGGGAGAAGAAAAAGAAGTAGTAAGTGCTCTTTTCCACTGATTCTTTGGCTGTTGCATTCAAGTCACATAACGAGAGTGCGACTAATTCCCGGTGTTTCCTGAATTGCTAAAGAGTAAATCTCAGAAAGGACTTTCTCTCATAGACCGAAACATCTCCTTGTTATTGTGTCCTAATGAGCGAAACGGCCATGGGTCACTGTCTCATCTTGGACATTAATGTTTCAGTGGGTTTCTTTGGTCAAAATATTGCTAATGATTTGATAATTCGAGTAATCCACATGTGCCACGGGAAAAACAGCTGTGGACTAAAAATGGACTTTTTAAATCATGTGGGCCAAAATGTTAAAAAAAAAAAACTGATTTGTTGTAATCTCATGTTTTGTTTTGTGTGTCCTTTGCATTTGGGTTGGTTTCATGATTCAGTGATTAAGTATCTTGGGTTGATGTTCTTACTTTCCTAACTTTATCCCTGCCTTCAGTTCTATGTTTAGATCTGGTTTTACTGCTTGAGTCTCTGCTCCATTTTACCACCTGGCTCCATCTCAATCAGCGACAGCTCCGGTCCTTTTGTCATTAGTTTCCAGTTGGTTATATTTCCCTCGGTTCACCTCGGTGCTTGTCAGACCCTCGCTGTTGTTATTGCCATTGAAATCAAGCTTTCATCTCCTGGATCTCTGTCTCCTGGTTCCCTGATGCTCCGATCGTTTGTCCACGTCACCGTTGAAGTTTTTGCTTTTTTTCGGCACAGCTGAGCTTTCTGTTTCTTTTCGTAAAATCTCTGAGACGCCTGTCAACTCCAAACAGTTGCTCTTCTTTTGTCTGTAACTCAACACTCATATTTGACAATTTTTTTTATTGTTTTTTCTATAATTAATTCTGAATTCTGTCATCCATCCATCCGTCCATCCGTCCATCCATGTTTTTGGATGTTGGCAGGAGGACACCCTCCTTCTAGGCCACTGTGCTGCCTCCATCAAACCCAAAGATTAAGAAAAACAATTCTCACAAAAGCTAAGGCGAAGTGATGCATGTGTGCATCTATACAACAGGTGGACTCTGAACACATGAATTTCTGTGCTAAGAAACAGAAAACATCAGACAAATGAAGCCATACCTGTTCATTTCCAGCCACACACTGACAGAGCGTGTCATTATGGAAATGGCTGAGCAATGAGCAGCATGAAGCAGTCATCAGTCTTGTTATAGTGAAAAGACAATATTATACAGTAATAATATGATATAATATATAGTAATACAAAATACAAGAGAGATACAGAGAAAATTCTTCCAAAAAAGTTTAGAACCCAGTTTATTGCTGCACAGAGAGACCAAAGCTTACATTTAGTAGACGGCTCATTTAATTAATCCTTATTTGTTTACTTTCCCTATCATTTCCAGTGCAGTTCATTGACCTAATCATTTGATTATTTTCTTTTATACTTCTGTTTTGTTCCTCTGTTTTTCTTTAAATTTCCTTTACTTGTCTCCCCTTTCTATTTTCAATGTTGCTCACATTTTAACATCCTTGATTTAAATCAGTTGTATCCTTGTTAATTTATCGTATTTATTTATTCAGTCATGTTTTCACTGTTCATCTCAGTTCAAGGTTTTGCTGCGTTTTTCCATCTATACTGACACTGATTCAGGCAGCATGAACTGAATAATTCTTCTGTCAATTTTAGTTACTTCCTTGAAACACCTCCAGTCAACAAGACCTCATGAGATGGAGATGGAGTTCAATTTTTTGTCTTTAATAGCTCTGCTTGCAATTATTTTCTGTACGTATAAGCGCAAGTCTTCCCTCTCACCCTGTAATGTTTAATCCAGACACAGAGAAAAAGGAGCCCTGAGGGAGGTTAATAAAGGAGCTTTGGGGCACAAAGAAAAGATAGATGAGAGGTAAGACTGCTGCTCCATAGATGGCAAGCCTCACAAAGAGTAAAAATTAAAGTGTGAATATCACTTACACGGCATAAATTACTAACAAGCAGATGGCAATTTGCAAATCTTGATTCTCTGTACACTTATTTAGGTCTTGGAAATTTAACATACATTGGGGTCTGTCAGGAACCTTCTATTTATCATATTTTTACATAAAACACTGTCTTACCACGTGTTCCATTATCATTTCCCCTGCAATTTCGGCTGACTGGCAGAGAGCAGAGAGCCCTCCTTTTCCTCCCATCTTCCTGAGGGCTTTTCCTGTGACAAATTACACCACAATCAGTCCCAGGATCTTCAGTCCATCAGCCTTTTGGCCCACTATATGCACGTCTTCCTGAAATGAGACATGAAACTCGGTAACAACAAAGGTCTGACAACAACTCAGTGACTTACGACAGCAAATGGAGACTTTCATTGAAGACGGAAAAATGTAAACTACCTCCGGGCCAAAATTATCATTTATTTTTACGTCTATCTTCTGAGTGTTCTACTAACAAAAATCAGTTTGAATAATGCATAGATATTAGATTGTCTGCTGGATCCATTATTATCATAAATCATTTGTAAAGAATGAAATATACCTGTGGAACGGAGGCATTTGGAGGACTTCGTGGTACAATGTAGCACTTAAAGCTTGAGGACTAAACCGAGATTGTTAAAATATTAAGGCCTAAACGCTTTTGCTCATAGAACAAAAACACAGTCTTACTAAAGGTGCAGTGGGATTACTTTATTGTTACTTGTATCATTAATGCAAAATAAACACAGACAGAATCCAAATCAAATTATGCTGAGCCGAAACATGAAGCGGCTTCAGTGAGAGTTAAGGTTTATTGTGTGAATGCACACTTTGTTCTCATCTTATTGAACAAACAAGTGCATCATCCGAGGACAATTCCTCTGCATCATCATTTTAAAACGGCAATACAAGCCTGCTAAAAGAAGAGAAATATATATATAAAAAAGGGAAAGGTGACTTATTGGTAGATATTTACATTTTTCCAACCCTTAGCCATGTTCATGTGACAGGGCTCCGGCTTATTGCCAGAAGACTCGAGATGATCTGAGAATGTTCTTCCAGCCTGGAAGCACATTAGGATCCACCAGGAGGAGCTGGAAAGAGTCCCTCTATTCAGACAATACTAGCATTGGCAGTTTTATCCTCACTGTAGCACTTGAAGATACTTTTGTGCTGATTGTTTGCTGTTATGTGTCCCTGAGCTCCTCATCCTTCAGACTTTGGTGCTCCTTCATCGGTTAAAGAACAACTGGTGATCTATAAACCTTCATAAAGGCTCGGCTGTAACCTGAGTGCTTGTCTCAAATTTATAGTTATATTTCTTTCTTCATTTGTTCTTTCCATTGTTAATCAATTCGTCATCACTATTAAGCAGTAAAGTAGGACTTTGTGAAGAGCAGTACTTGGAACAGACCTGTGGAACATAGCGTTAAGCTGCACAATGTAGGTGGTTCTTTCTGTGGATATCCAACAAACTTCTTCTGATTAACATATAAAGTGTGTGACTCAACAAATGCCGCAGGTCACTGAACAATACTTTGTTATAGAGCACTGAGGTACATTCATCCATCTCCAGCGCTTTCATTTAGTTCCTATTCATTGGAAAGAAATGGCAGAAGTGTAGTCATAGTGTAGTAAATGTAGTCAGACAAAAAGTAGCATTTCATTTTCTTGAAATGCTACTTTTTTATTTTCAGTGTGAAAAATTGCCTGACAAGATGAAGGTTGTTTATAAAATCCCACAAAGTGGAAAACCTTAAAGTCAGGTGGCAGCTCTTTGAGACTGCATCATAATCAACCCACTTAGGCTTCAGATGCTAACAGCAGGTCTGAGTACAATGAAACTGGATTGTAAGTGCCTTGAGATGACTTTTGTTTGGAAGTGCAATACAGATAAAACTAAAGCAAACTGAAGAGAAACAGTCAACTACTAAACAGGGGCATAAAATAAAAGCTTTTACATACTGTATGTATGTGTATCTCATTTAATAGAGTTGATCAAATCTGTCTTTACAGTGCAAAGGGCTAACTGCTCAAACCTCTTTATTGGTGCTAATTTATGGCTCACATTGATTCTTTTTCTGTGTTTGCAGAGTACTATCGAAAGGTTCATGGTTTACTCTGATCTTTTGTCTCTTTCTGCCCGGTTGGCACTAGACTTGTGGCTTTTGCTATAACCAACAAAGCAGAGCATGCATTTGATTCATGGTTCGAGCTCCCCTCTTTGTCACAGGCTGTGACCTTTCATTATGTTGTCATATTCTCAGAAAGAGAGGCCTGACTTTGGGTTCAGCACAAGATAAACACTCAGCATCATTCTTCTCCTGATGTATTTTCCTGTGAGGAGCGGGGATGCGGTCGGGTATAGTTTGTGCATGAGTGATTTTTCCACCCACCTTAACTTGCTTAATGCGCCCCGTAACCAATGACAGGGAAAAGATGAAAGGAGCAAAACAGTCATCCATTCTTTTTTTATTGTGATTTCCTACTAAAGTTTTGTCAGTCAATATTTTCTTGACAGGCACTTATGGGAAGCCATTGCTGCTGTCTCAAGGCCACAGGTCACCCCACACCAGGAGGTTTTTAACTGAGGCACGGCAGGAGATTTTGTATAGGGACTTTAGTTGATAACCAGCAACCCAACTGCGCAGAGAAATGTAAAAAAAAAACTAAAAAACTAAAGATATTACAATTAAAACCGGGTGCACAGAAAGATTCTAATTTAATGTCTTGCAAGAGAGAATAACACTTAATTAACAATGACTGACATTATCATTATCATGTCCTGAAACGCTGTGTTTTTGTTCCCTTTATTCAGAACTGACACATTCTGAAAGATGCCGACCTCAAGATATATTTCCCGAGGATCACATGATCACTTTATGTCAAAACCAAGCTCTGCGGTATGCGTTGAGGTAATTGTCTGAAACTTTTTCAAAAAGGCTGGGGTTACCTGTTCCTTCGTTAAGGCTAAAAATAACTGAAAGCTTCAGCTGACCCTACAATTGACCGTCTGGTTTGCATAAGGCGTTCCAAGTGTTTTGAACAAAAGGCCAAATAAAGTCAGGCGTCATCACGAGCACACAGTTTCCTCTGGCCTCCTGGCTGCCCTGTCCTCCGGCTACACGATCTGAATTTTGCAGACTATGATGACATGCTCACATTCACAGATAAGGTAGGAAATCTGTGGCATCTGGAGGGATTTTGGGCTGGAAAAGCAATTATGGAAAGTCACAAATCCATTTGTCTCCCGCTTTGCTTTTGAATCTATAGAATCTAAAGCGATCTCCTTGTATGAGTCTTCGGTGATCTCGGTACATCATACATACTGATCCATTCTGGGCGAGATTTGATATGTGAGCAAAGAGGCACGCTTATGAGGAGCCCTTTAATCTTTATGTTTTGCTTTAGTTTCTGAATATTTTCCACATTTAAAACTTCTTTGTCAGACACATACAATGATTTTTCTGCCACAGTCCGCTGTACCATGGTGCTCATAGTCGTTATGGCTCCACGAGTTGTTCCTCTTTCATGAGACATCCGGCCACAAAAGGTTTTTCACCCATACGATCAGAACACATCCTTTCCATTCCATTGATTGATTACTTTTCAGTTCATTTTATGCTGGTCCCCGAATCAAAGAACTGGTCTCGCAACATGATTTTAATCCGGCCGCAGGACTTCAATTTGAGACTCCAGCAGTTTGCATAATCTTTCAAAGTTAGAATAGTCTTTTCAATTTGGAGACTGACTTTTTCCCACCCACGGTGCTATTACAACTCAAAGAAATGCTGCCCTTTGATTCCACTCTCCCCTGCAACGTTCTGTTTGTGTTCAGTTCTTTGGGTTTTTTTCATGTGGAAATTAGTTTCAGAGTGCGCACGAGGTTCCAAAATGTCTAATGAGAAACTGCACGTCACGTTTGCATATTTAAATGTTCCTAACTCTAAAATTGGCCAACTTTAGGTTTTTTTTGTTGTCAAAATGTACAATTACAAGCATGTACAATTTCCAGACCGGCATTGTTGCAACAGCTGTTCAATGGCCATTAAAAAATTTAATTCAGCTTTGGGCCACGGTCAGGTCATTTTAAAGCCATTTCTCCTGCTGTTGCTGTTTATTCCAGTTCCTCAGCACCATTCTTTGGTTTTATTTTTACCCCTTCGCAGTGCGATGAGGTTTTGTGCCTGGGCAGTGAAAATCAGAGCTGAAATGACCTCCAATTTGATTTATTAAAGCACCATGCTGTTTTTTAAAATACTTTAGTATTTCAGACAAATCATGTTGATTTTTGGATTCAAGCGACACTCTTTGAAAACGTGCCTGTGGTCGACTGTCATTGTGGTCCCACTGGCACTCCCCTTGTCCTGAAAGGAGGGCAATGGGATCAGCTGGAGACGAAAGATGGCAAAAGTCCATTAGTGAATTCTGCCTCCCACTAATTGCCTGTCATTAGCATCATGTCCGCGCTGAGGTTTCTGAAATTCATCTGAGTTTCACATTTCAATGGGGCGAACTGCAGCAAGGGCAGGAGGGGTAAGCACAGCAAAAAGCCAAGGGGGGAAGAACGGTGAACAAGGTTGAGAAAGGAGGAAGTGGAGCACAAGGAGGGAGAGGCTGAGTCAGAAAGGATGAGATCTTCATTGGAAAGCAGTTAAATGTGGGGACAGGATGGTTAAGGATTTCAGAGTGGCTTCATAGATTCCTCTTGGAACAACTTTCCATTTTGACGCTTTAATCCAAAGCAACTTAAAATCAATCAAGTGCACTTCAGAAAACAATGTATAAAGGGGGGGGGGGACAGATCTTAATCAAGGACAGGAAACAAAAATAATCTGGAGAAGGGTTGATGGGAGAAGGACGTGAAAGATAAGCATTGTTAGTGATTAGCATTTGCAGATGAAACATCCACCGAAATTTCTTTTCAAACTGCCCTCACGATTCCCCTCATGGCTCAGATAGGGTGCAGGAGCACGGTGCAAAGCATGGCAGGGAAACAGGGCATCTCATAACTTTGATTGGTTCTGAGGGCTGTGAGGAGTCGGGGCGAAAGGGGAGAAGTGGGAAGGAAAAGAAGGAAAGATAGATATGCTAAAAGGAGGGGCGTGAAAGTTGTGGAGAAATGAGGGCGAGACACGAGGAAGTGAAATGGGGATCTTTAGGGAGAAGACAAAGGGGAAAGAGAGAAGTGGAGGGAAAGTAACATGGAAAAAGGTTGAAGGCCGTAATGGCCTCATTGGGATTCTGAGATTAGTACTCCCCTGGAGAATGATTTAAACACCCCTGGCGGTCTGTAATTTTTCAGAAGACACAGATAGAAGAGAAAACTGAGGTGTGCCAGTTTGTTTGTTTACGGTCAAATTAGTTTCCTTGTTTTTCTTTCAGCGCTCTGTTTCTCAGCGTTCCATATCCAAAGGATAAAACATGCCCGACTTAAGTTACAAAATGTTCTCGTGCTTACACAAAACGGGCAGGAAATGATCTGTCTCTGAGCACAAACTGTGCTCTTTGTTTTTTCATGAGGGCCAACATGACTTGTGTGTGTTCTCTCACCACGCCTGTGTGCTTTGCAAGAGACAACTGAGATTTGATTAAAGAGGCTTTTTTTTTTTCTCCAGGAAGCCACATTACAGTTCCAACACTAACATTTAAACAAGTAGTTTTTAATACCTAAAGAGGGCCTGATGGCTTGTAATGGCTTAATAACGTCAGCGAAAGGCAGCAGAGACAACCTCGGAGGAAAGACGTTTGGCTTATCAGGCTTGCCATGTTTCATGAATTGCTGAATTTCGCTGAATGAGTTGATTTCCCTCACAAAACAGAACCATAAAAAAATGAATGATGATGTTCATTATTGTTAGTATCATTTGAATTTTCGAAAGTGCATTAATCAAAGGACAAAAAACGGATCATCACTTATAAAAATGGAACTCACACTGGCCTCACAGCTCATCGTAAATCTTGCAGAAAATGCAAACATGCACTGCGACTCGTTCATTAATTCAATTTAAAAGGTGTTCATTTCAAAGTTTGGCTACCGTAAGACACTTTGAGAAGTATGACCCGTGCTCTGAGCAAAGAAAAGGGCTTAAGAGCGCTACTTTCACATTGCAGCCACACAGACCTGGCATCGCACCAAATGGCGGATGCTTATTGAGTGCTCCTCAAATTACAAACGGAAGCCAAAAGGAAAAACGCGTAATGAGTCCAGGGAAATTATCATGGTCGGTAATTAAAGCAGTGCCCCCTCTACCCAAGTCCCCAACTTTGGAACGTTTTTATTCTCCAGAAGAAGAATGAAAGAGATTTGGTGCCACACATTATTCTCTATGGCCGATTTGCTAATACGAATTAAACTAATAAGGCTTTGATTGAATTTGAGTGTTATCAGATTGAAATGGACTGTATCTATAAGGTGCATTTGAGTGCTATCAATTAATGTTACTAGAACTGAAAGAAATAACAGGTTTCATTGCACTGATTTTAACTAGTAAAAGTAAGAATTGAGAATTCTTTTTATTCAAACATTTGTAGAAAATATAAATCTATCTATCTATATATTTATTGTAGAATTCTGCCTCTCCCATTAATCAGGAGTTGTTTTTTTTGTTTGACTGCGAAATGAATTAGAAGCAAAGTTTTAGAAATGATAATAATAATGATGATACTGAT
The DNA here is from genome assembly GCA_907169785.1 of Menidia menidia. Classification (NCBI taxonomy): domain Eukaryota; kingdom Metazoa; phylum Chordata; class Actinopteri; order Atheriniformes; family Atherinopsidae; genus Menidia; species Menidia menidia. The sequence continues at coordinate 16,745,821 of CAJRST010022223.1, forward strand.
AATAACAACTTTATTCATGCAGAAGCTTTTAAACTAGGATAGCAAAGTGCTTAAGCAGACAGACAAAACAACAGTGGGCCAAACAGAAAGAGGACAGAAGTAAGCTAAAATAAAGAGACAACATCACACAAAAGCCAGTCTAGACCACGAGCGCCAACACACAGGCCCCACCAGGCCTCGTCCCCCAGAGATAGGCCGAGAACCGGAACCTAGTACCAAACAATCCACACGGCGTCCCTTTAACAGGCTAAAACTGAACACTATTAAGAGCTGACATTTCACTGACACTGTTTGTTTTTGCTTTTTATGTCGCTGAATAAGTTGTAGACTCCGCTTTTAGTCTGGACTGCAAATGTGTGTCCTTTTGCGCGTGTGCTGACTCTATATCAAAGTTGGCAGTTGGAGGTTGCCTTTGCGGCGTGCCAGCATGCTCAAGAGCACTTTTTCCCTGACGCTGCCAACTTGGGGACACCCGGCAGGGGGTCTGCTGTCACCCTGTGTTCCCAACGCCTGTACGGATTTAAAGAGGAGTTTTACGGGAAAAGCTTGCACACAAATATATTTTAGGTATCAGAAGGGACGCTCTTGTCATCCCTCTGGTTATATAACAGTAGCATGGTATTTAAAAGAGCAAAGTGAAATGGCACTACTTCACCCCTGTCTGATGAGGCGGCACATTCTAGCAACAAATGTTAGCAGAGAACTCCTCCGAGTGCAATCATCAGCTCTCAGTGGTGAAAGACAGGAGGGGGGGGGGGGGCGTGCTTTAGCAAAGGCCGTTTGGGAGTTGGAGCTAACAGAAGAGACCTTTAGATGTTATTATTTAGCTCATGCAAAAATATTTAGGCGGCCAAAAGGGTTAGCTCTTCCATTAATTATGTCATCGCATTAAATATTAAAAAGCGCCATTTGTGAAGACAACTGAAGTCATAAATGCATCAGAGTGCTTTCTCTGCCCTCAACTCTCATTCAGCACATTAATTATTACTGAGCAGACAAATGACAAATGATTCTATTCATTTCTTCGGATTTCCGAATGAGCTTTTTTTTTTTCAGTTGTCAACAAAAGACGAAGTTTAGAAGAATTCAGTGAAAACGCAATCATCGTGCACCTGATGGACGATTTAACGTCTTTTGGGAGGTTTTTCATGCTGCGACGATCTGTCAGATATCATTATCTCCATCATACTGTGTATGAAAACTGGCTGTTTTCATAGGCAGATACAATCTGACAAATCATTTTCTACACAAGCACAATGGCATTTTATAAAACTTCGCTTAATGCATAGATTAAAATAATTGCTTTTTTCTTTGTGATGCATTTCCTGGCTCGGAGGCTCTTTTTTTCTTTGCACTTCACTATTTTCTAAGAATCATTGTGATAAATTTTCCTCTCAGTCTGGCCCAGAAGCTTTCCTGAGTCACCTTGTGGGCCGAGTCTGAGGAAGAGACACAAAGCCACTTCCATGTGGGCCCACCACCCTGCGGACACCAAACAGTACAGTTCAGCTTGGAGCCCTCAGGTGATATCTCAAAGACGACTAGGTCCAGAACCTTTTTTCATTCCGGGGACATGAAATCCGAACGATCCGGGTGCTCATCCTGGCTGAAGCAGATGACAGCTGGGCTAACAGGGCTGCAGCATTGGCGGCTGCTCCAGCTAAAACATGTGGGAGGAATTAGTGAGGCCACTTTTGAAAGTAACAAAAAAAAAAAAATCGTCGTGATTAATTTTTGTCTTGACCACTTCAGTAGATAGCCTGGCAAGCCTACAAACACAATTTATTTAGCCATGCTGCAGCCAGAGCTAGAAAAAAAAGACAAAAACACTATACACCTTTTCAAGAATCCAAATGTATGCGTTCACATAAATAAATGCAAGTTGCTTTATAATAATTGCCGACTCAAAAATGTAGAATTTCCAACATTGTATTGAGCACAATGGCCAATATAAAACAAAAAGAAAGAGGAAAAAAGAGAAAACACTAATTAGAGAGTGTTTTACATCAGAGCCAGCCGGTTGTTTAGACAAGGTACTGGGTGCTCTGTGGAGGCAGGCTTTGTGAATGGAAATGCAGTGTGTTGTTGCATTGTCTTTGCACAGCAGCCCCCCCACGCCACACAGGGGTGAAAAGATGGCTAATTAAAGATTTATTTCGGTGCCATTCTTCAGAGCGTTATTGAGGGTATTTGTGGGAACAACAGACTTTTTCTATGGACCAGCTGAAAAGTGAAGTGTTGGGATATCTTCATCTGATCTGTGCAGATACAAAAGTTTGTGTTGAACCTCTGCGTGTAGATTTCTTTGTCTGGTTCCTCTATCGTCTTCTTTTAACTCACAATGTAAGCCCGTGCATATTTGTCAGGTGAACTTCAGGTGACAAACATGCCAGAGCCGGTGCACGCAACCAATCAGTGATCAGTCCTGAAAGTAATGGGATGTAGACAATTTGTGTTTTAACACAAAAAAGATGGGTTAAAGCTGTGATGAAAATGAAAAGAAATTGGCATGAATCTAAATAAATTAACACTGTGACATATTCCAGGGTGCAGCATTAGGAATGACCCTGTTTGATATGCATCCAAATTACAGAGACTCACTCAGTGACATTTGTTTTGAGGATACTAACATATTCCATTAAAAATCACAGCATGCAGATCAAACTTCCTTCGAAGAAGCTATTAAGACACCTTTATTTGGAGTGCATCATTATTCTAATCAGTGGCATCAATTTGTTTGTCTGAATTTACAATCATTCTACCCTTTAATCTTTCAGCTGCTTGCTTGGGATGCAAGGACGTTCGGTCCAAAGCGTTATATGTTCTCAGAGTTCCCTGTTTTCACTAGCTACTGTAGAACCATCGTAAGTGGCCTGACGTCTGTTCTGACAACAATCCCACATTTTATCCTCGACAGGGACCCTGGCCTTTATGAGCAGTGCAATAAAACAGACACTTTCGGTGGGTTTCAATGTAACCCCGAAGGTTTTTCTTCGCTTTTTGTATTCAGGAAGACTTGAAACGCTCTCAAGTTTAGCAATTCACTCACAAACACAAAGCTCCTCTAACTTTTCGCCACAGTCCATTTGCCTGCCGGGGATGCGTGCACTGGGGGAGCTGTTGTGGGGGGGCCGGGCTGTGGGCTCGTGCCTGCCTCGGCCATTAAAACCTGTCAGATTAACGCACCGCTAGTCCGCTCCACGGACACCTCCTGCTGGGTTTTACTGAAAACCAGACTCCGTGTGCAACCTCTGCATCTCCTTTCCTTAATAGAGTCAAAACGCTCCCAAAAAGACACACACGCAGACACACAACAGCTTATTCTCTCACACTTTTTCTCCTCCTCCCCCCCCCGTTGAGCCTTTCCGATGATTCTGTGTACCAGAAGCAAAAGGCTTCCGGTCTCTTTCACTGCCGTTCACTCAGGAATCAGGGACACACTCATTTAATATGATTCAGTGAAATTATTATGGTAATTACTGATCACAGTCGACCCTGAATTGAATTCCAGGTTGAATTGTGCCGCATGGAAATGGGTGCCCATTTGGACTATGTGAAAGGTGGTGCAATGGGAACAAAAGCGGGCTGAGAGGGTTGTTTTTTGTCCCAGGAATTCTCTGGCAGCCGCGCCAATGGGTGGCATCGGGACGCAACATATGGCAATATTTAACCTTTTATTTTCGTTCCAACGTCATCACATGGCCTGAACCACGCGAGCCACGAACCTCTCCACAATTTTCTCCTGACTGTTTCCATGCATCCATAAGGAGACGCTGTGCTTGGAGATCAGTAACTGAGTGAGATCGCTCAAAGTGAAGGTGTACAAGGCCGTTTAGGGATGGCGATGGGCACTGAATATTTATCCGATTCACCCCGCCGTCCGGATTGTGAAACAGGCAAAGCGTTGAACTGTCATCAATATCCCCCAGAAATCTAAAAGGAAGAAACCTCAAAGAAGATGTAGCTTATATTCTTAATGGAGATTAAAAGAAACATAGTAAAAAAAAAAAAAGTCTCAAACAGAGCTCAGGCCTTAATCAATAATTTGGCTAATCTAGTGTGAGCAGCATAGGAACAGCTCAGCCGGACGTGATCTCACACTGCTCTGAGTATTAGTCCTGCTGAGGCCGAGAGCCTGGGTATAAAAACATGTAAAAGCTCATTGTGTATCCGTGTTGCATGTAATTTCTCAGCATTGTGCGAAAGAGAAAACAAAACACAAAAATCATGGCATATGAATTATTGGGAAAATCTGCCCCTGACAGCAGAGGCTCTTAATCAGGGTCAGGCCAGCAGATTGGGGATTTGAATTCAAACCGTGAGTCAGAGCTGCTTGGCCTTGGGGCAGACACCTTGTTGCTTTATGCCCAGGGCCCAGGATAAAACTTAGCAGTTGTATGAGAATTAGGGAAAGCACCTGCATATAAGTCAGCAAATTAACATAAATCACATTTAAAAATCGGCACAGAGATTTGGTCGAAGAAAATCTAGTGACGCCGAAGCTTTAAAATGTGCCTTTTTATTCTTAATGATTATTTATTTTGCTTTCCAATGCTAATCTACAGAAACCTGATTTTTTACATCTCTGACAATGATTACTATCACACATTTTATGGAGTCCTGTTTGCCTTTTGAGAAAAAAAGCATAAAAGATTAGAGAAAACAGAAAATATTCACACATTTTTATAATGAACTCAAAAAAGTAATTTGTGCCTTTGCTGTTTAGAAAAATATAATAATCTATATTGCAGAATAGGTAGAAGTCTTTTTTAATGGCATGGAATATTTCAAAGTTATTAACGCTTGATTTGGAAACAAACAAAAGCCGTAATGCCAGGTGAGTATTGGGTTTGCATCGCTGGCTAAACTCAGCATGCCCACATATTTAGTGTGTATCTCTCCATTATCTCGGAAGCTGGATAGAAACCGTCTGTGCATTTATTTTTTAATTCAACTAGCGATTCTCAACCAGACAGAAATCTGACCTGAACCTGGAGTTTCCAAATAATTAAAAAGTGTCTGGAATGCTGCTGGTTGTCATGTTGACGGGTAAACCTCTGTCCAAGACTCAGCTCTACAAGTATCACATAGCTTCTCTCCAAGAATGCATCTGCTTACATTTTGTTCTGATGATCATTTCTTCACTTCTGATCAGTTTCAGGACCTTGGGATGCCAATGCTGATTTGACCATGTCATTTGATGACTAAATGGCTCATTTTAGTCTCTTCTCCAGCATGTTTGGAGGATATCCAAATGTTTTCAATGGTGACATCCAGAGACATGTATCTATTTAGATGCAGCGGCCATGTTTTCAAAAGGATACCTGAGGTTCAAAGTTGAGCTCTGCCGTTCTTTCAGGGTTACCTTTGACTATTTTGTTCCAGCTGAGATTGATGCTTCCCCCATGACTAATGCTGGTAAACTCAACTGACTTTCTTCTCAAGGCTTTTTACAGAAAGCAGAAAACAGGGCCTCAGAGCACACGTCATTGATATCGCCACGGCGATGTGGACTATTTTATCTGGACTCGTTTCATAGTGTCACAAAAGGGGGGGGGCAGGGGGTCTGTTCAGCATTGCAAGGCTTCACAGTTGCCATTTTCGCATTTGATCTCGGAAAATCTTGGATTTTTATCATTTTGAAGGTCACACCACAGAAACATACGACTGAAGTACAGAAGTGGAGCCGTTAGGTTTAGAAATGAAATGGAATACGTGGTTGGTTAGGTAGATAATTAAAAACCTTTATAAAAATCCTCACTTTTCACAGGAAGAATGTATTTTAGTACTACTTTATGAAAATAAACAAACCGGTAAAAGAGGAGAGGAAAATGGAGATTTTCAGTATGAAGCCCATGATTAGCCACAGGTCAGAACAATGACTGATTGGGACGCCACTTGCCACCACACAGCGACCAGAATTCACGAAGAAAAACCCAAAAGAGGACAATCATCTGAAAAAAATTGTAATCTCATTTAAAGGTTATCTGTGTTTACATGTAACAACCGTTTGCACACTTTGCATATTTCCATGATAACAAGCGTGTGTTCATCTATTTAGGAATCACAGACGCTGTCTATTTTGGGTGAATTCTTTATTGAGAATGATTGAGATGAGGTAAGTCTGGAAAATGTGTAATTATGAAGTGAAGTATACATCACAATAATGTGTCTCTGATTAAAATGAAACACGAGCGGAAAAGATGGCTGGCAGGATGGATTACACAGACTTTCTAATGGTTTTGAAATGAAACACTGGAGAAACGCTTCAAAATTCTTTCCTGTCTCACGCACCTGGTCGCACGCTCACAGATGCACGCTATTACACATCCAAACACACACGGACAGACGCTTGGACTGTTGTGCTCTGGTTCTTTCATGGGGGTGTGAAGTGCAACTTCCTTCCTGCTGTGAGAGTGAATCAGCTCGGCTAAAACGCATGTGTCCATGCAGACATCTCACTGTCCACAGACATGGACGATTGCCATGGATGTACACCGTGTGCACGCAAACACAAGTTTACATGATGTGTGGAAATCTGGCAATGCGAGTGGAGCAGGCTCTGAGTAGGTAGTGTGTCTGCCCTTTGACACCTGGTGTCCTCTAAATACTTGAGTTGATAGGTTTTTCTCTAAACCTTTGTGAACCCTACGCTGACATCAATGAGGTGAGACATACACTCTCCCCTTTTCCATCTCAAATGTTCATACACCAGTCATGTTACACAAACCTGAATCAGAGGTATTCAGATGGCTGCAAACTTTCAAGGTAAAACTATATATATATATATACATTAGTATAAATGTTCCAGTTTTTTTTTTACTCTGATCCTTGTTCTCGGCATCCTTCTTTGCCAACAGTTTTTTTAAATGTATTTCATCCTGCTGGGAAGTGTTTTCTCTGTGTATCATTTTGAATAATTATTTAACTAGTTGAACTAGTTGAACTAATTGAATTTAACTAATTGATTTAAGCTAACCAAACAGTTAAACATGTATATTGAGCTTTCTTAGGAAACTGGAGTTGAAAAAATTCAAATCAGCAGAAAAACTAAAAATGTTTTACATGAATCCAGCAATACAGATGGAGCACAGCATTATAGCATAAAGTATCCTTTTCCAGCGTAAACAGAACCAATTGAACACATTCCACAGTTGTACCCAGAGGGAACCCAAAAGCTCAACTCATCTGGGCTGTTTTATTTTTTATCTACTTTTTTTATTATTATTTTTCTTAGCATGGATAGCGCTGCCTCTTTCTGTTGGTGCATATTTTGGGTTGCCATGGCCTAAGGGCATCTGTTCAGCTGGAAATAGTTCAGCACCATGGAGAGATCCTGCTCAGCTTGTTCTTTCCATCTTGAGAGAGATCAAAAGGCAACGTAATGCATGTAAGTGGAAGATGGCAAAGAATAACAGCCAGCTGCCGCAAACAGAGCGGGAAAGTCAGTTTGTTGTGTTGGGTGTCTTATCTTTAAACGGAAAGTGTTGCCTCGCTTAAGTGTCGAGAGAAGAGAGACAAAAGAGAAGCAACACTTACAATGAGGTTAGAATCTGAGCAGGTGTGATATTTCTTTTGGTCTTATAAGGAAATGAATGTAAGACAGCTGTGATGTGATTGATGGGCCTCTTTAGAGCTTCTGCATACTTAATCTGTGTAAAGGAGGTGTGTCGAATCAAACAAAGAAACATCAGGACAGGAAAAGGTGACAGAACAGACTGTCTGATAAACAGTTGAGATTTAAAGGGTTGTGGAAATCGAATGTTATCTGGCAAAGTAGAGCAAATGAATTCCTGTTGAGTTTCTAACAATCAGACTCAGAACAATTGATTTGTGTATTAGGTCTCTGGGAGAAAAGATGATGGTTAACAAGGTTGAGGACGTCCTGTGATGGGGTCATGGTGCTGTAGGTAAAGAGAAGTGAGTTGTCTGATGATGCACTTCAGGATCCAGTTAGTTTCTCTGCAAGGTAAGTAAAGGTTCAGGATAAAGTCAACAACAGCACCTTACTATCAAACCTGACGCCTTCCCAGAAAAGTTTAAATCCTCATTGTGCTATAACGCGAGCTCCAGGTTCATTTGGCTCCTTTGTTTCACTTCCTGAAATACAGCTACTGTGAGCGGGTTGCTTCTGCATCTGATTACCAGACAGCTTAATTGATCTAATTATTGAACTCTTCCGGCTTTGTGCTTATCCAGTCAGGCAAATTATTTAAGATAAGAATATGGGGCTGATCGTTCTTTTCTTTTTTTTTTTCTCATCTCCAGCTGTTTGGTGATGAACTGTTTGGTCTCAGCATGCTATAATAAGGTTTAATTGTGCAGTTAGGCTGAGGACGCAGTGGTAAGTGTAATGCATTTCTAACTGTATAATTTGAATTTACAAACAACTACATTTAACCCTAAATGCACTGATAACATTACATACATAAAGGCAATCCTGACAAAGAGCGTGAGGTAACCTGTAACCAGCAGAACAGCGTCTGTTATTGTCTTTGTCAATCTGATGAGTTTCTAATTGGTTCGACTTGTCTTAGTTAATTTTATTTTGGTCTCGTACATCTAATAATTAGCTTTGCTCTACTTAAACGTACTTTTTCTATACCTTTGTTGGAGCTCATGAATTCTCTTAAGTTTCAGATTCTGGTCTTGTAGCTCAGCTTTGGTTAGCTTCAGCAGCAAAAAAAATGCTAACTAATAATCCGTTTTTCTTGAATTTTCCCTGGCCTTGTAGGAAATCATTGGACTATTGTAAGATGACGGGAGAAATTCATAAGGATTCAGAAAGCGATGAAGCTGTAGAGAACCTGTTTACCTATGTAGAGGAAATATTCCAATATAGGGCCTTGGGTGCATCGTGCAATGAGATTTGATCTTGTTATACAGAAGTTACATGAATTAGTAATAATATATATAAACACGGTATACTGTATGAAATATTAAAATATCATCTAGGCCAGTTTGTGCTGCCAAGCTAACAATGCTCCTGACATCGAATATTTCCAGTGGTGGGCCCACTTACATCGATCTCTCATGGTGCCTCAACTTCGTGCTGAGCCACCAGGAAATATGTGAGCCAACCCACCTGGCTGAGGTTGCTGGGTGGTGCCCTGGTTTAGATTTTTCTGGATGAGGCACCAGCCTTAGGGATCTCGTGTGGAGCTCGGCCAGTTGGGAGAACTCAGTGAATAGCTGCTGCTCCTGTGCATCGACAAAAGTTGGCTGAGGGGCTGAGGGCATCTGGACGCCTGCTGGTTGTCTCTCTTTGGAGGTTTCAGTGCGTAATGCACTGGGCCACTTGTGAGAGGGATTTCTGGGTTACTATCATGAAAATGTTGCCTTTGTGATCCAAACTAAGATAAGTGGATTAAAATGGACACATGGATCAGTATCAAGGTTTAATGCACAAAGTGAATAATAATGCTGTTATAGGACACTCACACTGTGTACCATTACATTTATCCACAGAAATCCCAAATATTCAAAGTGGATCAACAAAACTCAGTGTTGGTATCAACATTGTGGCTTCCAAGAATTGGGATAGAGTTATCTTTATTTTTTGTCAGTATGATCCAGGATTTTTGTTGCCAAAAGCCATCACGAGAGTCACTCTTAACCTTAATATTTCAGCACATTTGAATAGCCTCTATCATTTCTCACATTCCGTTATTTCTGGATCATTGAATTCGGTTTGGAACCCTACTGAGGAGTAAAGAGATTTTGGCAGGATTCCTGGTCTCAGTTTGGCTTACTCACCTAAGCTTGTCAGTAACTATTCTGTTTGCTGTCAGCTCCTTATCGAAGTGTCTCCCTGGCCTGCTTAGTTTAACCCCAGTATTGTCTCTGGTGTGACTTTCTTTGGTTAATATAGTTTCCAGCTGTCTTCTGCTTAGTTTATATAAAGCATTTTCCAGCATTGCTTCACAATCTTTTTGGTCCTCCGTTTGGGTCGTACACCTCTGCTCGGCATGCTTCGTGACAGTATCTGGTGAAGAGTGTAGCGCTACGGAACTGTTACTCCCACAGGAATATTCCTTAGTGACAAGAAAGATTCTGGATTTGTTTTTTTGTACAAAACAGGAGTCAGTTTTTTAACCACAAAATGCATTCATGCAAACACGGATGCTAGAAATGACATCCTTCTTGGTGATATGCATATATTTATCACTGAAAATGACTCCTGGAATAACAGTGCATAATGCACATAATGCACATGCCATCATAATCATCTTCCCACTCTGCAGTGTTAATATCCAGTCCATGCTGTTGGGGATGTGGGGAATACAGAGAGGAACGGTGAGGCTCAGCAGGGGATGCACTACATTGCTCATCTGACTCATGCACTGAATAAAGACTAAAAACAGAAGAACAAACAGATTAAAATGATACTCTGACACTCTCCATCTTCTTATGTCAATGGCATGCATGGAAACAAGCTGATAATATTGCTAAGATTGTCAACTACTCATCCATCCAGCCCTGATTACCACTGAGTATGGCGGGCATACGTCTGCACTCACTGCAGGTACTTGATTGTGTTCTCACCCCCCCCCCCAACGCACACATACACACACACACATACCCCTGAATTCCTCTTCCAGCTGTTATTTTGTCCTGGGTTAATAATGAATCAAATGGTATGATTCACAGCCCGGTTTAGAACTTTTAAGTGTAGTGTTATTGCACATTTTCGATCATTTCCCTTTTCTTTTTCCCTCCTGCCATTGATCGTTCCAGCTTTTCTTCCTCTCTGTCAGTCATTTCTGTGTCACTCGGAGAAGTCATTTATATTTGCCGAGTCACCCATTCATCATCACTCCCGTCATCTTGTGTAAAACTGCATTGTGTAGTAATTATCTCAGGGACTTGGAGTATGGCTCTTGATTGTTTTAAGGGTTGTGCACAAGAACAGAAAGACTGCCTCTGACCCACTTCAAGACTTGGCTGGTTAGCCATCCTTCTCCTCCGCAGACTCAGTGTGAATAACGCTAAAAATAGACTGCAATTAACTTAGGGTGAACTAATCACATGTGGCAATTACTCGTAATTGAAGGAATGCCTTATATAAACACATATAGGCATAACAAGGTTCTCTGCTGACGGCTTTACAGATATGATTTCCCTATCACTGGCTTTTGTTTACATAGATGACAAATTACCTCGGTAATCCAGTATTGTTAGCTCTCTGCTATCAGTGAGCATAATGCAATTTCTCTCGTCAGCCCAATGACTGAACAGCTCTGTTTTACCCCTCTGTTTTATTAAATTCTTCATTATAGAGTCGTCAGTGACGAGCAATGCCACTTGAAAGCCTAATGAATTGACGACAATACAACAACAGAATGCAATTGGAGACCTTCACGTGTCATTATGCTTCATTGTGAATTAGTGTTCTCATGTTTGCTTAAACCATTATGTTTCTTCCACAGTAGGAAAGGAGCTGGGAGGGAGCTTGGCTCTGGCTACAGGCGGAGTAACACGTACAGAGGAGTGAAGCGGGCTCGCAGAAGACAGGAGGGAAACGGGGAGACTGCTTTTCAAGCTGTTATTTTAGGTCTGTGTGCAACTCGGTTCTCTCTGTTCCCTCTTTGCTGCATTATGGTAATCTTTCAACACAGTCTGGTCAGCGTGTGCTCGAGCTTAACTGAGGCAGCAAAACTATTTTCATTACGGTAAGATGGTGAAAAGAGGCAGAGGGAGCGCGATGTACAGAGCAATGGGAGAATGGGATGACTTGCTTCCCGGGTGACATTTGTGCGATCTTTTTGTGCTCTGCTCGGTTTTTTTGATCCATTAGTCCACTTACAATGGCCGAAGCGACTGGGCGCTGGAGTTCCCCAGCTGTGCCCTCCGTCCCAATCCTCCCTCTTCCTGTGTCCACTCACCAGGTTCCCTTTATGCTGTGTGGGATTAGAAATGTCACAGAACATAATGTGCTAGGCAACATGGATGATGTATTAACTGCACATGTGAGCATGAGAACAAAAGAGACAAAAGTATATAAATTGGTATAAAAAGATACCTTTACTTAAATGCCGACCTGCACACCCCCAAAAGTAACGATTCTCATTAATAAAAGCCCCAAATCAAAACTCAAGGCCCTCGACAAGCTTGGACACAGGTGGTTTGTCCAAAAGGTTTTATATTGATTTTAAAAACAGAAACCATATTTCTCTACGTCTCACAGTTTTTTTCTTTTTCAAAAGCAGTGACCATTTCAGACAGAATGATCGCTGCAACCTTCACAGAATGGCCCATCTATACTAGAAGGACTGCTATTTGTCTCTATATGTTCTGCTAAATGTCATCTTCGATTGATTGTTCTTTAAATCACACACAGGCAGCGGTTATAAACACGTGCAGCCGTTGCTTTCACCATGTTGTGGCTGAAGCTCAGGCTTTTTCATCTCCCCCTTTATTTCATGCCCCTGTGATTCTGTGATTTCTCAATCATTTTAACATTTGAGCGTTAACAGGTGGTTTTATCCACAGTGAGACATACAGGAGAACTAACAAATGCCACATCAAACAGATCAGATTTTGAACATGTACGGCAGTTATATTGTGCAATTATTATTCTATAAATGTTATAAAAACTAATTGAAATGACACAAAACTCTGGTAACTTGGTTTTAATTAGCTGCACAACAGTGAACCTTTAGCTACTCAGAAAAAAAACAAACAAACTCTAGACCGAATTTTTTTCTTACTCAGACAAAAGATGATGTACAAATAGATGATAATGACTTGATGCTCTTTAATTAATAGATTTTTGTACTTGTATTATTTATGAAAAAAGGACCACAGCTGGCTTGTCACTGGCGGGGTGTGTGTGCAGGATGAGCCCAGACTTTGGGAACGAAAGCAGCAGAGACAGGTCTACCGGTAGGACTCACATCTTGGTGACTGCTTGGTTTTAGGCTGAGCAACAACAGGATCTGATCACACCAGTCAGGCAATTCACAAACTGATGTACTATATAATCTCAACACCTTCTGCCTCCTTTGTTGTCCTGTGATATATTCATTTTCTGGTGCAGTCTGTAGATGCAACAGCACCACCTCAGGCAAGAACAACCATTTTTACACAGCCTACCGTAACAGGGCTCTACTCTAAATGCATTTATATCGCTTTGACAGATTACTCAGTCAAAATGAAAGCTATGAAGAATTTAAAAAAAGAAGCAACTATTAGCACATGGCTCACGGATGTGTTTTAGCTGTCTCGTGGTGCCAAAGTGGAATCAGCTTAATATTTGCAGAATATTCATCGTCTTTCCACTTCCTCTGAGAGCTCACAGGGGCATCAGAGACAGATCAACTTTGACCACTTCTCATGCCTCTGTACTGTCACATATGACTCAGATGTATAACAGAAATGCTTCTGAATGTATTGTAACTGCAGACTTTGTTCTTTAAATGTGTCTTTTGGTTAGAAGTTGCATCCTGTGTCATCCTCCTGATTCAAAGTTTAAAGAGGAGTATGGAGTCCATTATCCATACTGCCTGTCATTTTTAAAGATCCAAGATTAAACGGCTCATCCAGGATTGGCTGATTCTAGTCACATTAATCCTGTTTCTTTGTTCGCTGTTCAAGGCCGGAAACCTTGAGCAGCAATTTCTTGACAACTGCAATGATAAAAGAAGGGGGGCAATATTTCACCCCAGTGAAAAAGAATGGATTTCCCATTGAGTGCTGAAGAATATATCAAAGCGTTGGCTCTACAACTAAAACTCTAAAACAACTAAACAAACAGCCATAGAAATGAGGGTTGGCAATAAATTAGAGGTATTTTTCATCCTCCCACAACCAAAATTAATAATACATTATGCCATCGTCTACAGTTGTCTTCTTATTCCAAATGAGAGGAAATTTGCTTCCCAAAAGTCAGAAACCAAAGTCACGAAAACAGTATCAGAAAAAAATGCATAATGTATGTATAATAGAGGAAATAGCAGAAACAGAATGGGAGAGTGGATCCTACAAGCAGAAAGCAATAAAAAGAGCCACTTCTGCAGCGTTTTGGTTTTCCTCTGTCTCTGAGTGTCTTTGGCATCAGTTATCCACTTATTTATACAGTCTAATGGTTTGGTGTTTGGAGCCGTTACCAACATAGAAACACAAAAAAGTTCCAAGCAAAATAAAAAACACATTTTCTGAAATGGCTAACCTTACCTAATAATCTCTTGTTTGATAGACCACATGACCTGTCAAGAAAATAAATTATTGGTAGCAAAGTGTCCAAAAAAAGGAACAATTTACAGGCTATGTGATTTTAAAGTAAACAAGAAATGAACTGAATCAGAAGAAAGAAAAAACTAAAAGAAACCAGAGAAGGTTCCCATTAATGCCAATTTGACAGATGCTCCATAATAAATTATTTTTAAAGACCAGGTCTACCCCCTTGTGGCAATAGTTCTCCCAGAAAGCAGTGACCTGTTTCAGCAAGATGAATCACCCAAATATCACTATGATTGAGAGATGTGCTGGAAGTCTGATTGCAGTGACTCCACCTTGAAGCTTTGTGAACTTATAGGATCTTACCTTTCCTTGTTCCAGATAAAGTAGGTCAGGGAGTTGGAGCGGCCCCCTTTTTGCCTTGGTTCCTTTCAGGAGGACAACAAACATTGTAGGTGGTTGCAAGGTCAGAAAATGTACATAAATAAGATAAACACTAAAAGGTTTAGGGAAAGAAAACACAAGTAACCCATACTAAGTGAAGTATTAGTTTGAATCCAAAAAGCCTACATGGATATTCAGGAAAAACTATCTTGAGGTCTTTGGGTGACATCATAGCTGAAAAGCTGTTGTTTCTCCATTGCTGAGACCATTTGCAGCTATGGCCTCATCGTTCTATATTCTCCAGTCGTTCTCCACTATCTTTGCAGAATCTTCTTTGGCCCGGACTGAGAGGCTACAATCAATCCAATGGGCTGATACTTACCTAATTTGGATGTTTAATAGGTGTAATGTGTCCCCTTGAGATGTTTTCTAATGGGTTTAAGCTTTGAAAGGCGCGCTTACAACTTAGCAAATTGAATTGGAGTGCAATGAGGATCTGACTAATGGTGACCTCACCATTACATGAATAAGTTGGTGGCAACAGAAAAATTAAAGGTATTCTCTTCATTTTATTTTTAAATGTGAATTATTTCAGGGTGAATAAGTGTATGAATTAGTCAAGCTTGTGCTGGTGAATTGGCAGTAAATTAGGAATATTAAGTAATGTATTATTTGCTGTTTAAAATGACTATTGTTAAACATGCATTTGGTATATAAGTATATTTATGTGAATCCATTCTCAGCAGACTTTCACCAGCTTATAACAGACAGCAGACTGCATTGTGAATTTCCGCTGAAAAATGATACACATGATCATTCCTTCTGATTGCTACCTTGCTTCAATAGAGGATCTGGGCTACTTGAAGAATTGATGTATGCAGTGTCTGATGAAAGGGAATTTTTGTGATCCTTGATTTTGTCTCCATGCTGTTCTGTGTTCAACTGAATCAGTCATGAATTATCCATATGCACATGGAAAAAATATGCATGCCAGGCTCAATAGCAAAGCTTAAGATTCTCAGTTGTCTGTTCTATCACTCCTTCCTGATAAATGAACTGTAAAAGCCTTATTAATTCCCTGGTTTGGATAATTGATCTTTCTATCTCCGAACAACAATCCACTCAGCAAATGAGGACATTTTTCATCACAGACCTTGAGCCTGTGCACTTTTTATTTATCAATATGCGTGAGGAAAAATTTAAATTCAAATGCATTCTACTCTTTCCAATCGTGCATTTAATGCAAGCTCCAAAATGAACAACCTCAAGATCCATTTTGAAATGGTGAAAAAAGAAGTTTACTTTACTAAATTACAGACACCGTTAACGGTTGCTTTTCTTGCCCCACTTTGCTGCTAAGTAAAGTGTTTCTGGACAGGTCATGTGGTCTAAAAGCAAAAGATCATTGGTAAATGTTGGCCATTTAAAAGATGTGTATTTTTATTTTGCATGGAACCTTTTTGGGTTGGAAACTGATCTGAATATCAAACCATTAGACTGTATAAATAAGTGGATAACTGATGCAAAAGACACAGAGGAAAAAAATGCAGCAGAAGTGGCTTTTTTATTGCTTCCAGTTTGGCTTCACATGCACTTTGCATACTGCATTATGACCTTGGAAATTAAATGAATCTGTCAATCCAAATATTATGATCAGATTGTGGGAAAATACCAGTAATGGCAAGAAACCATCGTGCAATCTATTGCAACACTGGATTCTCACTTAAGCCGTGCTCTTTGTTTGGCTCTAAAATGTGCTTTTAAGTCTGAAGTTGAACACATGAAGCAGAAGAATGAAAAGCGGTGCTGCCGTTTCAAACAGGTGTGCAGAGTAAAAGCAGCAGACGATGAGCTGTTTCATTAAGAAGCTGTTTTCTCGCATGCTAATAGCTTTGGAGAATCTATACGAGCATCGGCCGTTTCCATGATTTGAGCCCACTGCTGCCGTACTGATCTAAGTGCATGTGCAACATGTTAAGAAACATGGAGAGCAGAGAAAAGACAGTGTATGTCTACAAGAAACAATCTGAGCAGTTCTGAATGAGTAATGCCTGCTCGCACATCTGTCAATATTAGCAGCGAGGCTGCCCTGGAGCAATGCATGAGGGGAGCTGTTCAGCGACCGGCACTACAAGCCAGTGGCTGTTTTATGCAGCTCCCAGGTGTGATGCCGCGTAAGGCCGGGTATCGGTGTGTCTCTCTCTGTGAAAAAAACAGAGAGAAGCATCGCCAGGAAATTGCACCGCATTCAGAATTCACGCTGAAGTTTGCAAAAAGGTCTCGCAACTAATTGAATCTAATCCGTTGCTTTCCTCTATTTAACCAGAACTAATTTAGACCCCTTGGAAATGAATATGGGAGCACCTGTGATGTGTTTGACCGTGAGATGGGTGACGTGACACGTGAGAGGGAACAAAGAGCGTTGGCCATGCATAGAGAAATCCTTCCTTTCTCTACATTATGAATGAATGCCTGATCACCCAAGCACTGAATTATCTCACCCATTTGTAATGCTTTATGGTTATAAACCTAATTTATTCTGCACTATAACAATAGTTTATTGCAACGAGGCCATGCTCAGTCACTCTTTGGCTACTTACCATCTGCTCCAACTCCGACAGCCAGCTCAGGATCGATGGTCGTAAATATCTTCAGTAAAGTGAGCAGGGTGGTTTTATTTCAGGATATGGGGGATGCATATGAAAGCTAACCTTATTTAGGTGAACATGATGTTCCCGAGGAAAAAAAAAATGTGTTTCCAAGTCCTGGAGGATTATTTTCTTGCGCGCAATGCTGGTTTTCAGATGTAACACTCTGGGGACGAGAAATATCAACAGTTTGAGTTTGTGTTTTGTGCCTGTAATGTCCTCCTGTGGCATCTGTGTCTGTGTGAGCTGTCTTTATACAGCCAGGCACAATCATGGCCAGCTGTCTGTGGCTGTGCAATAACAACCTCCACTTTTTCCGGATAAAAGCTTCATAAAAGCAGAACTGAGGCTGATTGCTGATGTTGAGTTACACTGTCAGGACGGCTCCCAGCTGAGGCCCGGATCCGTCCCACAGGTGTCAGACCAAGTTGAAATCTGTGCTCTGCGAGCCTGTTATCTCTGGAACAGACGTGTCGTTTAAATGTTTCTGTTTAGCTTTGTCAAGTGCATTGTGAAGGGAAAACGTAATTGAGGCCTTAGTTCACTGTCGGGTCTAAGATGTGTGATAACCTTTCAGACAAAAAGATCACAGGAAGGTCAGTGACTGAACGTTGAGTTAGCAATAAAAAGGGCAGAACTCTCCGATTTTGGTCTTTGGTGATTTCAAGACTCATTTTCAGTAATTCCTTGAAATGTTACAGTGAGATGTTATGTCTTCCTTATAAGACTTAGGCAATAACATCACTTGGTTAAGGTTTGAAATAGAAATGGCTTGCTAATGGTTTGAAACCAATCATGCTTAAGGTTAAAATACGCTTTCATGAATTGACCTTTAAAGACGCCATTTTTACGGTTGACATACATTTTCTCTCGTGAATGACAGGATGACCTAATCTTTGAAGTAATCACAGGTTTTTGGCCGTATGAGCAAACAACACGTGGGCTTGAATTTGCGAAGAATCAGCCTCCTTGTTGGGTGAAGTATTCTGTAATCTTTCTGCAGCTCGCCATTAACATGAACATAAACACAGTGGCACAAATGCAACTCCTCCGCTGCATCTAAAGCCAGAAAATCATTCTGGAGAGAAAGGTCTTAATAGCATAAATTAGAAAGCAAATAAAGTACTTTTAATCAGTGTCCTCTGCCAGCTACTAATTTCTAATGTGACAGCTGTGAGTTCTTGCTGAATAAATTTGATGAGGTTCTCAAAGAGAGCACTGAAGTCTGTCACAGGCGCCCCATAAAAGACATATAGTGTTGTCTGGCCATTATGAAATTGATTTCAATTCCTCGAACGAACATTGTTTTGCACAAAGATAGACATTTTTATTTTATATACTCAAAAGTTTTCAATATAACGCTGGCCTTTAACCCACAAATTATAGAAACTACAAGGAATTAATATTATCGATGAAGTCCTTGTAATTCAGGAGGTCCTCTGGGCCACATTGTGTGGCGGTGTACCCTGAAAACAAAAAAGAAAGAAAAGAAAGAACATTTTACAAACTTCAGATTTTTATCTATGTGTAACTATTTTCAATTGCCTCCCTGTTTTCTAGATCTTACACAGAATCTTGTTTTGTTGGGTTGTTTGTGGCTCAGATTTTAGAATAAACTCTTGCTTTCCGCTGGCAGAAATAGGTACAGCGTATCAGACTCAATGATCTCTCAAGTAGCATGGTGTCTATCTCTTTGATTCTTTTTCACACGTCTGTTGTCTGTGAGGGAAGACAGGAAGAGAGGCACAGGGAATGACAAACACTGAATATCCTCAGATCTAGGGCCTGACAGTAAGCTTTGGATAGGACTTCCAGAAAGAAAAGGGGACATGGAGCCCAGGACTAGAATTTTTCATTGAGATCCCCACACGCAGACGAAGTTTCTAATAGCAAGAGAGCTTCTGATTACTGTAAAAACAAAAAGGGAAAGGGGTGAACCTTTGGAAAACATCTCATTACTGACAACATTTAGGAAATGCTTTTTATTAGCAATAATATCAAAGTTTTGCATTCATTTCCCTCCTTTTTCTGCCAGATCTCCTTTCAGAGTACCAGTCAGGTACGTGCAACCCATTTCCTAGAAAGGAAGTGGTTCACACTGACCCCCAGATGCAGGAGCCCCTTGAAAATGTGTGCTATTGTAAGTGGTAATAGCATTGCTTCACTACCAGATGGCACAGAGAGCCATTTTGTTCACCATTACGTAATAGTGAGAGAAGGAGGGTGCGCGTTTTTGTTGCTTAAATCAGATAAATGGAGATAATTGCCTGCCTCAGTCCCCTGTGTGTTCGTGTTGTTGTTACGGATGATTACTCCAATGAATCCAAATAATTGGAAACATGTATACATGGTTACATTGCAGCATAGTTCAAGGTTTCAGGACCGCCAAGGGATTGTGTTGTGTAGAGCATGTATTAAATATATTTCCCCATAGAAGTATGTTCTGGACACTTCATTCATATTAATCATATATTTAATGTGTGTGTTTCTGACTGTATTCCTGAGGGCAAATAAAAAAAGTAGCTAACTTAATATTTATGTTCTGCTAATACAGTGATCACTAACCGAGGGCTGCCTCTAACATGAACTCAAGCACAATCAATCTTTACAAGGTACTTTTAGGATGTTATTCATTGAATAATAAAATATTTTATACGAATATTAAAACAATGAAACATTTTGATATTCTCCGATCCAAGGATAGAAGATGAGGTAATAGTCTAGAGTTAGATATTTTCTATGGAAAAGTGAACCTTATTATGATGGGACAGAAACTTTTTTAAGGTTCAATCTAAAAAGATGAGAATGATGAGCTGCTTTTTTCAATTTTTTCATAATTCTTTGTGATAAGTTTGGTCTAAGACTTGTACATATGATTTATAGTGCTTCATTTGACCAGAAATCTCCTCATGAGGGTCTGTTTTGTGGTAGTAAAGAGAAATATTGAAAATAACACCCATCCTGATGTGGAAATGCTCATAAGAGTGTTTCATAAAGGAGTATTTACCGTGACCTTACAGCTGTTGTGAGTTGTATTTAGAAGAATGAACTAATAACCTCTCATAATGTTGGATTGAAGCTGTAAAAAGAACACCTCAGGCAGATTTCAACTAAATAATCCAGTGCAATGCTATACAACTCTCTATCCATCACACAGATGGATAAACTCTTTGTTGTTTGTTTACAGTTGTTTTGCTGCCTTACTGCCACGTCCTTTCAAAGGTTCCTTTGCCCACTCGTAAAGAGGAAAAGGAAAAAAACAAAAAAAGTCATGAGCTATTTGGACAAACAAGTCTAAATAAAAGATGCCAGAATCGCTAAGCTGAACACCGGTCCAAAAAACAGATGTTTTCATCAGGATTTGTTGATTCCTCTTAGCCAAGGCTTTACTTCTCCTTTTCTTTATCTTCTCTTTCGGAAAAATCGACTTCAGGAAATGTTTTTGATGTATCTGATAATTTCCTATTTGATGGGAAAAGCCGGACACTGTTCTGGAGCTCATGCAGCCGCGTCATTCGAACTGATTATTTCAATCTTTTAGCTCTGTGGGCATTGGTGCCCCGACAGCTGGACTGATGTGCTTTGAGCCTAGTCGTCACTGGCGATACGTTCCCAGTGCCTTTACCCCACTGATAAATGAATATGGCAGAGAAATTGTCCAGGAAAAGCAATTCCTCAGGCGTCACAACAATTCCTGCCCTCATATTTCACATCCATTGTAAAAGTAAAGGGGAGAATGGGGCTGCTTTTTCTGCACTCAGAGATATAGAGACCCCCACCTGGCTTTTAGGGGAAGCTAACCTTTTAGCTTTCCCCTGCTCAAGATGGATATATTCAGAAATCTGTCACTGCATTATATACGTTCTTATGAATGTTTGGGGAGGGGGGGGGGTGTTAGAATGAAGAAGGAAGTGCAGAGTGTTTCCATTATCTCTGAGTTCAGTTGCTTCTCTTTTGAAGAGCAGACTCATCTGTCTGTTTGACTCTCCCTGATTTGTCTGTGTGGTGCAGGTTAGGGGTACTTTGCATGAAGATTAAGTGTGCTGTGTGACAGCTCTGCCCCTTAAGAAAGACTGATGGGATACTTTCATAGACACCTGACCTTTGGGTCCTGAATGAGAAAAAGTTTGGTGTTTGCTGAGTAACACTTAGGTGTGTCTGGATGAAGAAAAAAAAAAGTCAATGACTCCGAGCATATACAACTTTTTTTTTCTCTATTAAGATTTACAAAGCCAAACTTATGGCGTTTTCCCAAACTCAAACTTTTTTTGAGAGTCTCTCAGCTTGGGGTATTGACCTAAATCCGAGCGTTAAAACTTCCTTAAACCAGAGAGAGTCTAAAGTTAGGGTTGCAGGGTTGAATTCAAATGAGCCGCTTTCATCTTAATGATGATGTGGTAATTCATTGATTACATCAGGCTGAATCCCAGAGGTCACAATATATTACACAACAGCATGGCTTTTGAGAATTTCAAAATTTAGTGAAGCTCACCAGAGAAACATCTTTCTTTCTGTATTTCTCCCTCACTTTCTCCCTTAACAGGATGCTCTTTTCTTTAACACTAAAACATGACTTGTTATTGCTGGGGGCATTTGGCTATGGTGGACATAAACAAGGGGGAAAAACCTGGAAGAGGAAGGGAATAAAAATGGCCAAAACCAAATAAAAAACAACAAATGTTGTGACAAAATTATAAAGCACAGAAGGTATGTGTTTTACTTTCCGGGGGAACAAATGATGACGGAGAAAGATTTGAAAGGAGACAAAGGAACATGACACATTTCTGGCTCATCTTCCAAATGTTCTCCAGTGCTTCTGCTTTTGTCTTTGGCCTTTTAGTCTAGTTATACTGACGTCTTTTGCTTTCAATTAGCACTGCTCCCACACCAGGAGGTGTTAAACGTTCCTTCTAAAAGGTCTGTGATGGACACAGTAGCAAAATACCGGTCAGTTTTTTAACTGGTATCAATCTCGGCTGAAATACCAGCAGTGAAAAATGGATTTGGCAGCCAATCAGGACCAGGAGTTGAATGACCACATCACTGAATGTACGTTCCCATAGCAACGTGATGCCCAGGCTACAGTTTATGCCCCTAAATGCACAGCTTTGTTCAGTGGCAACACTGGTTTTCAGACTTTATTTGCAAGTGTCAGAATCAGAAACATACATCTGTGAAGGCGGCTTGATGGGGAACTTGGCTCTATTAATTCAAACCTCAGTTTTTTTTTCTGAAACGATGCAAAGACCTGGAATAGTAGCTTTTGTGGAGCCCCCAGGCAAGTCTGAGCCTAATTTGGTGAATTCACGTTGCTTCAGTTCCCAAAAGTCATTTATACCCTGACCTGAGTGGGTTGGTCCAGACATGAGAAAGTTTGTTTTTTTAATGATTTTGGATGGACAAACACAATATATTTTTTGTGCCTCGTAAAAGAGCTTGTTGACATAAAGATATTTCATCAAATTACCTGGTGAGTGGCTTTTTAAATAGATGTTCCTAGATTTTTTTTTTAAGATTAAGAAAAGGTTTTGTGAAACAAAAAATAGTGCGATTTCTTTAAATCAACATTTGCACTGCAGTCAGGGTTCAACCTGACATGCTTCCATCACGACAATGGTGACATTCCTTGTATTTATCCCTATTTCCTGGATTTTAGGACGATAATGGGTATCCAAAAGCAGGACACTTTATCAGACCTCTCCCCTTGAAACAGGCAGATATATTTTGAATGTATATGTATAGGCCACCAGTCCATCAAGGGACCAACACAGTGACAAATTACACAAACATCCATACCTGTTCTATTCTAGTGTTCACTTGACACCACAGATTAACCGAACAAACAAACTTTAGACCATAACAGGAAGACCTGAAGTGAGCCCATGCACACACAGTTAGAAGAGCGTCCCCGGAGAGAGTCAGGAACCTTCTTTTTGTGTGTCACCACACAAGTCAAAGAGTCTGCTGTGAGGAAAGGTCACTTCTCGTGGAACCCTTCTCGTCGTTAAGTGCGCGCATGCTTGAGCGTGAAGCGCCAATCATCTCCTGATCTGCAATCAGCGTGCACCTGACGCCAATCCATTAATCAAGCCCGGAATTAACCTATTTCTTCCCTCTCAGTGCCGTACCACAGCCATCCTCTGGTACATCTTCATCTCCTCAGTCAACCCTGTAGAATCTCATCCTGGCCTGTTTTTTTCTCCCAGCTTCTAGGACCACTGCTCACTAGCCAATCTACCAGCTTCAGTCTTCTCCTCTCTCAGTGAGTCCAGCCCTCGCTCTGCCTGCTGACCCCTTTCAGCCCGCGCCTCATTTTGTCTGGCACAGCTCGCCGCCATCTCCTTTGAAGCTGGGCTAAATCATCTTCTTTCTTTTTTTTTCCAGCCGCAAAAGGTGTAATAAATCATTATCTGCACCTTGATCTGAGTCGGTGTCCTGCTTTTGGATCTGGTGGAACAGAGGAAATATATTAGACGTTGCCTTTGAAGGATAAAATATAGTGAAACCTGTATTTTGTTGGTCTCACTTAAGGTATTGGTGGGCGAAGAGAAAACCAAAAATACCACCACTTCTTCCCTTAAAGTGATATGCCTCCAGAATAGAGGGACTAACGGTCAGCCATTCACTTCAGGTTGGCTTAAGAGTCAATTTCTTGTAACATTGACATACTCTTTCTTCTTCTTACAACTAAAATTCCCCAAACAACTAATCCAGTAACTAATTACTTGACTAAAAGGGGAGAACTACTGAACTCAGTGAGAAAGAGTTTTAGAAAATCCAGTCATTTAACGGCGGCTGTAGTTAACCTCCACTCATCTCCGAACAGCAGCATCCTTTATGGTCCACCATAAAGGCTTATTTAGCATAACGTTGGGCATGTATCATCGTTATTGAAGTTTTCATTCTGTCTCGTGGGGTGCCTCGCGGGCACGGCTGCTTACTGTACGTGTGGAGACGCGTAACAGTGGCTTCTGCAGCCTGCGTTCAAAATAAGATGACAGATACAGTAAATCATCTTTAAAAGGGGACCTATTATAAATGACAGCATTCGAGCTATAAATCTGGCCGGAGAAAGAGGGAGAAAAAGGGCGATAGCCTGCGTGAGATGCTGATGAATTCACCTAACCTGCTTTTGCTGCCGATCATGTGAAACTCTGCAAATTAATTAGGTGTCTAAATTCGGGGATGATAAAAGATGGGGATGCTGACCCCTTCGGTGGAGACGCGCTCCCTCACATCCACCACCACCACCACTCCCCTCTCTCCCTCCGTTTCACCTCCTCCGTCTCCCCCCCCCACCCCTCCCTCTCTGTCCTACTCATAAATCTATTGGTCGTGGTCTCGCCTTCATATCCAGCGCTTTGCTGATCAGACTGCAGTTGTATTTGGAGGAAGAAGTTGGCAGCCGGCGGCTCTCAGCAAAAAAAAAAAAAAAAAAGGCTTTCCTCTCTCTTCCCCCGGCGGTTGGACAGTGGAATTATGAGCAGAGCTGACCCAACCTCTATCACCCTGTCTTGAATCTGTTTTTGTGTTTCACACCGAGAGAGAAAAATCCAACCGACCATGGCGATTGGAGTCCGCATCCTCTTGGCTTTCCTCTGCCACCAGGTAAGACCAGAAGATCTGTGCGTTGTTCGGGGGGAGTGTGAGTGGGATTGTTTGCGCTGGGATCGGGAGCGATCTGGCTCTCTATGGTGGGGTCTGTGGATCCGTGACAGCCTCTGATTGTCAAGTTTTGCCCCGAGTTTTCCAGACACGGCAAACGGCGCTACTTCCACCTGCGCTGCAGCGGATCCATCCCAAGTTTCTCCCCCTGCATGCGCGCCCGGGTTATCAGCGAGTTTTGGGAGGAAAGAGGCTGTTGTGTTGGCTCTTTGGTGAATGCCTTTTTGCATTTGATCAAGGGGAGCAAAACAGAAAAAAAAAACGGGTAGAGAAGGAGGTGAAACGGCATGGGAAAGAAGAGTGTCCGTGAGAAAAAGGAGCGCAGGGTGGATCTGCGTCTGTGTGCAAATCACGGCTCCAGCTCTTGTCTCCAGTCGCATCTACATTCCGCTCAGCAACCAAGTTGAGCGTTTCTTTGGGCTTGTGAGTGTGTGTGTGTGTGTGTGTGTGTGTGTGTGTGGGAAGCACACAGGAGCTGGGAGCAGAGGAGGGCAGAAAGAAAGGCGATGGAGGGGGGGTGCCAGTGACAGAAGAGGGAGGCTGAGAAGTAACTTGGCTGCTCTGCTGTGTTATTTGTGGGCTCTGGGAGTATTTGGTTTCTGCAGATGTGCGCTCCCTTGAGATTGTTAATAAAGCCCTAATCCTCACTGAGAGAGAGCCGCTCGCCCAAATTGATCTGATTTTTAATAAGTGGAGACTGTGAGCTAGCTCGGAACAGATGTTTTCCCAGCCAGGTCTTCAGAGTCAATGAGATGAGAAAAGGGCAACCTCCAAGACTGACTTTCCATGGCTCTTCTGGTCGCACTTGGACTTGAATGACCTTTGATAAAGTACTAATTGCTCTGCCCCAGTGCCACTGGGCAATAGTAAACCCGACAACTGAGATGTCCTTTTCCGGCTGCCGTGGCCCCTGATAACCTCTGACAGACAGGAGGATTCTCCTAAATATCCAGCTCGGTATTCTCTGCGTAGTTGTGGAGCTTTCTTTTGGTGATACGCTGGTTTAAGCGGCTGAAAATGAAAAGCAACCCAGTTACTCCCAAACGCATCAGCGAGCAGAGCCCCACAGCGTGCAGCTCATTTGGGGAAACTCTGACTCTGCTGCCTGTCTGCGCACTTCATTTGGTGTCTGCTGCCTGACCTGTGTAGGTTTAGGGCGGTTTTATTATTCACTTTTAACTGGATGAGCATTTAGTTCATTTCCACATTGTATTTCCAATCCTCTGATCCACCGCGATTATGATTCAGGCTAATAGTGCCTCTGAAGAAATGATCAAACTGCCTGTTTTATTGATTAGCACCTACCCTCTCGAGCACGTACTCACACACACACACACGTCTGCACTCCACACACCAAATATGAGAGGAGGCGTTTTCATTGAGTTTATTCATTCACTACCCCAGAGCAACTCAGAGAAGCAGACTGGCAACGTGTCTTCAAAACGAGCGAGTGAAAGCTTCCCTCAAAGACACACGCTGGCAGCACCCTGGTGGTTTTTCTGTGCCCAGGTGTGCGCTGACTTAGTTCTGCCGAATCTCATCATCCACCATCCTGGTCTCCATGTCTTTTGTTCCAGCAAATGCAAATGATTTGAGACGTGAACCAGTGCAAGCAAAAACCACAGAGAGACCCAGTGTCCCGTGTTTTCCCGGGTAAACGTGCTAACACACATTTGTTCGACCTGACTCATCCTTCGCGCCAAACTGTAAACCTGCTGGGTCTCATTTCAGATCCACGGGAACATGCTTTCTTTTCCATATGGCCTGTGGGCTTGAATGAGGCTCCCTGGTAGGGTGCCCACTGCCTCACCAACCGCACGCAGCAACATCACACATTGCTCTTAGACATGCAGATCTCCCAACCCGTTAGCGATCGCTTCTTTTGTGTTGCGCCACACTCCACCGTCCACCTTTGGTCAGCCGGGGCCCAGACGTCCAACCACCTGCTGAAGTTCATGAAAGCCACCGTTACGGTGGATCTGACTGCAGCCCCCTTCCTCCCACTATGCCGGCGCGCGCACACCTACACACGAACACACACACGAAAATAAAGCACAACCGACAGCCCCCGTCTTGATGATAAATCTGAGTTTTAGGAATGGAGCCCTGCGTGGGCTCTCAGCAGTGCTCTGGAATAAGCTCAGGCCAGCTGGGAGCTGCAGGTGCGAGGATCCTGCATATCCCGCTTCTTTATTTGTTTCGACTCCCTCCTCAGCTGCTGTTCTGTTCCATCCCCTCCAAACCTGTAAAAACTAGCCTTAACTAGTAGGACTTTGCAGGTGAAGGCCACCAGTACCTCTTCCTTACTTCACACTCACCCTCACCAGGGGATTGCAGCTCGGTGCTCGGCTTAAAGTCTGGCCTGCTCCCCGGGTGTGTCTGCCAGAAGATTGGCTGTCATGGAGGTTTATGGGCGCGGTGGCCAACGGACTTTTAAAGTTCCTTTTGAAGCCACTGCAGGCACAAGAAAAGATGGATAGAGAGAGGAAGGGAGGTCATGGTCCCCAAGAATGAAATGTTTTTAAGTCTGCAGCTGAAGACGGTGAGTTGCTAGAGAGTCCCGGTGCCCATAAACAGGGCTGACCTTCATCATGTCAAACATTTACACACTCACACACACACACGCACGCCCAATAAACCTAACGCATACCATTCTGATACTCTTCTCTTTCACTCTCGCTGCCCTCTATCTCGTGCATATTTGATCCAAAAGGTAATTCATTGATCTCCGTCATTAGAGCAGCAACAGGTGGGAGATGGGAGCAGATCGTCACTCTCATTATCAATATGGATTCATTTTTTTCCATTTCTACATGGAGTCTTTTCTAATCATACAGATCAGTAGATTTATTTGTCACTCATTAGGAGCCCACATCGCCATCCTCTGCAGAAGATAATGAGAGATGCTCCATCTGCACGCTCCTCCTGGTGCTCTGCAGATGGAGCCTGTCATGTCCGTCTTTGGGTACAATCAATTATCTTTTCAAAAGCACGCCCCGGCCTAACCTTTAGATGTGTTTTTTTTTTTTCTCCTCTGGAAAAAAGGATTCTGTACATGGAGTGTCCTTTCAGGCCAGATCAGTCTGCCACTGAGTTTTGTGTCAGTGACAGACTTTCTACAATGGAGTCTATTTTGAAGAGCGACAGTACGACAAAGTACAAAGTCTAACAGTGACACTAATGAGGAATGCCAGTCATCATGGCACGCTTTTTCTCTCTGTCTTCCTCTCTTTCTTTCTCTGTGTGCTTTTTCATCTCCCATAGTTAAACCGCTCCCCCCAAAAAAAGTGTTCAGGGAAAGCCTATACAGAAGTTTGCAATTAGAACAGCCAGCAGAGACGCACAGACTCTGGATCAAAGAATCATCAAATGGCTCGAGTGATCGCAGCCTCATACCAACGTGGACTGTACTGTCTGAATGTTCCCTGGTGTTACCGTTGCTTCAACAAGCAGCCGGCAAACAGGCTCTCCGGTATGAAGCTTTGAGGTTTCAGTCTCCTTCGCATCCTACTTATCCGGGCTGTTTCCTGTGTGAGAGCATACAACCCACCGCAGTGTGCGGTGTTAGAGTGCGCCTTAGAGATTTTTTCCTTTTTTTTTTACGCCGCTGTTATTTACAGACAACTCCTAAAAGCCCTCCAATGAATAAAACCCACACACGTGCAAGTCCACCTGACCAACACTCGCAGAAGCTTTAACTGAAATTCACACTCACGCGCACACCTTAGCAATGGAGGAATCTGAAACAAAGAGTTTTTTATCTCTCCTAGTGCTCCCTTGCGACTTGAGTTGAGCTGCGCTGCAGTGTAATGGGCTATAAGGTCAAACACTATCTAAACTCCACTGAAGGAGGGGGTGACCTTTGAAGGAAACAAAGTCTTTCTCAATCTTCTTTCCGTTGATGTTGCTGCCGCACTCTCCAGGGGATAGGAGTAGATGAGTGGAGGATGAGGCAAGGGAGGATGAGGTGTAGAGGTACTGAGAGCGGTAATTAAAGTAAATATGTCCCCTTCGCGCTCCATTAGAATCTGCCTGCATTTGATATAAGTGGCCTAATTATGCAAAACACCAGTGGACATTGCGTGGTTTAATCACGAAATGTGCCAAGTGGGGATGGGGGGCAAAAAAGGAAACTCTATATCCTCAGAGAGTAGATTAATGACTTATTTGTGAGCAAAGAGACAGACCAGCTTGACGAATCACACAGGCACACACACACACAAACACAAAAAAAGGCCTCAGTAACCATGTGTGAAGGACACGGCGGCACAATGCCATGCCGTCTCTCTAGTTCATGCTTTCATCTCATTTTGTCCTCCTCTTGTCGATTTAGTGGTCAGACAAGCAGGCAAACAAGCACGCAGATAAAATGTCTGACAGACAGACAAAGAGCCATATAGATACTCAGGTTGAGATAACAGTTGAAAGGAAAGCGGCTTTACCCCTTAGAGCCAAATGAAAGAAAAAAAATCTAGAGTGTGTGAGAAAGTAAGATATGACACACACTCTACGTCTCACCCTCTCTCTGCCCACGCCTCTTCTTCCACCTCGTCCATCATCCATTTCTAACACCCTCTGCAACACATTACACTTATTCACGAGGTATTCACCCCCTCGTTTTTGTCTGTCGTATCTCCACTCTCCTATATTCCAAACATGCCATCCCGTCTCTTTTCCCACCACAAACGCACACAACTTTGGCAGGACTGATTCATTTTTCTTCTTCCACAGCAGCAAGTACATATGCTCTTAAGTTTAATTAGCTTTTCGGCGAGCCGTGCTGAGTTGTTTGATTTTGTCTTCACTTTGGGTAATGTATCAATGGCGGGCCGTCGGTGACTCGTGAGTAAACGCCGCTCGCCAAAGGTCGCCGGAGAGCCGGCTTGTCATCGCTGACAGTGCTGTTAATCGTTGCCGTTGGCTCAAAAGCTGTGACGGAGAGTCCCGTCTGCTAGAGCGGTTCTGAAAATAGTGGTAGCTGGTCTGCCGTGTGTCCCTCCTGAGACAGCCCCTGCATCACTGGTCGCTAAGTGGCTGAAATGGAAGATGAGAAGTCACACTGGAATATATAGAACGGAAAGGTCACTATGATTTGGTGTTCTTAGCTGCATATTATGAAGGTAAAAGAATAAATGGACTTCTTATTATCCTTCGCTCATATTAATTCAAAGAAGTCAAACTGAATGTACCCCAGAGGAATGAAAACACCCCATATTCATCTTTTCTGCACAAAAAGTTTCTTGAAGTAGAAACTGTAGATATTGCGCTGGACTGTACGATCCAGTCAAGATCCATCAAGATCAATCAAGATTGGTCAGATTTGAATGACATCTACAAACCCCTAAGTACATCTTTACACTCAATCTGTATCATATGTTCTGCATCAATGCCTGCTGTGCGCTTACGTTGCATTTCTGAAGGACCCGTTCACCTTTGCAGAAAAGGAGAATATGGGAAAAATGGCAACTCAGCTCAATTAACCTTTGACGCATTATTTGTATATTTATCCATCCATGTGCAGCAGCCGGGCGCCTGTGAAGGATCAAGTCGTTTTTTTTAACATAACATATCAATTTGATCAAGAAACTAAACACTAAGTGGCATGTAAATGTTTGTGAATACTTACATCATAAGTGTGTTAAAGTAATAAGTAAAGAAGCAATTGTGTTGAAAAGGGTTTTTTCTTTACACTGTATAGAAAATAACTAAATTGAAGTTCTGACCATTTACAGTAAGCTCTCCAATCAACTTGAATCAAATTTGTAAGAAACATCGTTAGATCTGCTTTTAGGGTCAGGGTGAGGGGAACAAATGAAAGTATGTCAGAAAAACAAAGGGGGGCTGTCAAATCCAAAGCCAACCAGGACAGAAATGTGGGTTTCATGCAGTTTCTGCTGTTCGGAGGGACGTGTTGGTGAGTTGTTTATTTGAGTCGGTCAGTTTTTACTGATGAAAAATGCTTGGGGAATGTCAAGTATATGGACATTTACATTTAACTGTAGAAATGGATTTAGCAGACAGGTTTGGTCACTAGGGCGGCACGGTGGTGTGGTGGTCAGCACCATCTCTCCAATCAGCACCATCGCCTCACAGCCAGAGGGTTATGGGCTCGAGTCCTGGGGGAACCAGGACCTTTCTGTGTGGAGTCTGCATGTTCTCCCGGTGTCTGCATGTCTCTGGGTTCTCCGGCTTTCTCCCACAGTCCAAAAACCTGCATGTGCGTGGTTGTGTGTCTCTGTGTTGCCCTACGATGGACTGGCAGACTGTCCAGGGTGACCCCGCCTATTGACTACTGGGATAGGCTCCAGTCCCCCCACAACCCTATTAGGGAGTAAGCGGCTACAATAATGGATGCATCAAAGACAGGAAATACACCTGAAATCAATTGGCGTAAGTTCTTTGGATTTTTGTAATTGTGCACATAAAACACCATCTTCCTTGCAATCCACAATCCACTAAACACTCTCGTTCGTTTTTATGATTTTTTTTTGCCTAACTTAAACCCAGCTTCAGCTTGACTGCATGCCAAAGCAGCCAACAAAAGTTTTAAATAAACACTGATTTGATTCAACAGTCCAGTGGAAGCCTGTTTGCTAACTCTTAGAGCCCAGGAAGAGACTGTTTGATAGCATCAGCTGTACACTTTTATTTCTGTCATAACTGGAATTTTTTTTACTTCTCCTTTTCACAAGTGCCTACATGACATATTCAGGAAGCCTCATTGAAGAAATCAAACTCCTCGCAGTTTGCAATTAAATTCAAGTTTTGTTTGACTTTTTGAAGAGACCTACTCACCAAACTTTCCTGTTTTTTTTCCCGCAGCTGCTCAGAAGCACCACTATTTCCTCCCATCACGCCGTTTCAATTGCCTTCTCTCGCTTCCTGAGCACATCTGTTGTCTTCTTTTCCCTCAATATGTAATGCACATCAAAAAGCCTTAGGGTTTTGCATCTATTCTTTTCTGTTCTCCTCTCGTGCTCTCATATCCCAGCTTAGAGGGGGGGTGGGGGTGGGGGGTAATGTTTTCCGCTGTACCTCTTTTGCACGCAGTACAGCCCCTGCTGTCTAGATGGCGACAGAATGCCAGATATTCTTTGGAGGGACGTCGTCGATAATCGACACTCAGAGCTTTGGTTTTTTGAGTGAGGATGTGCACGTGTGTTTCTGTGAGCGTACTTGCACGTACGTACTTACTAATGTGGTTCCAGGACAGAGTGTTTTTGTAAAGGTGCTTTGTAGAGATAGAGAGTGGCCATTTAAACCCCTGAACCTGAATGTCAAGAAAGAGACAGGAATTGGAGGGCTTATTTGAAGTGAGCACAAAAAGCCCTACATTGGCGCCTACGCAGGCAGGTCACTTCAAGGCAATTAGAAAAGCTCTTCCCACTTATTGCTTTTGATGTCTACATGTAAAGGAATGACACCCTGTGACGAGGGTTGGGGGGGGGGGGGCTTCCACTTCAGCTGAATTCTTTTCAACACAATTAATGTCGCTCTCCATTCAGAGGTTTATCTCATATTAGCGCAGGCAGGTTCAAGGCTTTGAGATTAAAAATGAATTAAATGACCGGGCAAAAAAAAAAATTAGGCGAATAAAAAAAGTGAAAAAGAAGTCGGCGGTTTGGTGATAGCCTCGTTCACGACGGCCTTCTGTTCTGGTCTCACCATGTAAGTTGGCGCCTCTCTTGATCTTCTCTTTGATGTGGATGACAGTCAGAGCTCTCATTTTCAGTGCATTCCACTTCCATATGCACACATGAGTTTTTTCTTGGTTGCTATGGATTTTTGGCCGGAAAATCACTTTTTTTTCTCGTTGCTTGGATGCTATAGGGAAGGAAAAAAAGCAAGCTCCAGTACATCCGCATGAGAAGCAGATGGGAGACTTTTCAAGTAAACAGCGTCTTTCCTCTTTTTTTTAAATTTTAAGGCAAATTATTGACACGACCCAACCGTCATGGCAGCAGAATGGTCACATTACAGTCTACAGAAACGCATCTGACCATGACTCAGACCGCCTTGCTGAGGAATTCGACCAGCTAGTTTTAAGTAGTCAAAACAGCGTTTAAAGCGTGTAGCTACTCATCTGCATAAGTGCACGGTTAGCTATTTTCAAGTACACTTCAGGGCTTTTTGTGACGTCCATAGAGCCGTAATCCTCACGGGATGGTTGAGGCAGCAGTAATCAAGGTAAAGAGGAAAGTACGGCTCTGACCCGAGCCCCGCCAGACAAGTGCAAAGACGTCCACATATATCACGGCTAATTCCAACAACAGAAGGAAAATGCACGGCTGTCTTTAAAAACAAGGTATCAAAGGGCGGGTTTATGGTTCTGAAAACCAATGCGATGTTCACTCACATTAATGAGTTGGCCTTTCCACCTCTCATTATCTGAACCTCACCTCCCTTATCAACTATAGCCGAGCTTTTGGGTGCACTATAGGCTTCCTGCCACACACATTCGCGAGAGAAGTGAGCGGACTGGATTTGATTTTCATTAGGATTGCATGTCTTTACTGTCACATCCTCTTCCCAGGTAGCACGCTTTGCTGGACACAATTTTCCGCCGCTGTGGCCCCATACTGACAACTTAGTTTTTCACGCTGCGGTAGAGTCGCACCGGGTGGCCAGTTATCGGAGCATTCACCATTACGGCCCCCCCCCCCCCCCCCCCCCCCACTAAGGGACATGCTCCGGTGCCGCGTCGAGACGGGCCGCCTTCAGAATTACCGCCGCTTTAGAAAGGCTGTCAGAAGTCAAACCGTGCCACGCGCAGACCTCGGAAGTGGAGGTCACGCGTGTTGTATAATTACGCCCATAAACACGCACAGTCGACAGAAAACTGAGGCCTGACAAAGCCGAGACTACTTCATGTCGCTGCTCCACGGAGAGGTAGGGAGATCGATTGGACATAATTATTTCTAATGGAGCCAGAAGTAGAAAGAGTGCCCCTTTTAACAAGTTAGATAGCGTGTATGTATGGCACCTGGGGTATTTGACTAAGGCTTTTTTTTTCTTTTGTTATTAAATTAATCACAAATGAGTGGGCTGCAAACACTATGAAATCCAACTCTTTTATAACCATCCTCTACCCCTGCTGAATCAATTCAGGGTTGGGGGGGGATCTGGACAGGTTGTCAGCTCATCACAGGCCCACACGGAGAGAAAAGATCATGCATGCCATGCCCACATTCACTCCCTGGGTCAATCTAGAAAAAGATGTGAACATATCATGCATACTTTTTGAAGCTGTGTGTGCTCACAAGGGAGAGAACCCCCCCCCTCCCTTGCCACAGACCTTTTACACAGCAGATATATTCGGCATGTCAGCGCATCAAAGTTGCAGATATTTGAAAAATGGCTGCGTTCCACTTGGGAAAAAAAGGAGCGTTTTTGCACATGCTGGTTTCCTGTCATGGTTCAATGGGAAACTAAAAGAAAAGAAAATACATTGTTGGTGCCATTCAGTAAAACTGTTATTTGCATCACGTGCCAAATCAATATGTTCATCCAGATCCTTTATCAGCTCAGTCTGGTTCAGGAGCCGGTCCCAGCTGCTACTGGACGAGAGGCAGGGTGCAACCTGTGCAGATCACTGCAGTAGCCATTAGTCCGCAAGGTTAAGCAAACACTGCTCTCAGATCGGAGCTCATTTGCAAAATGAAGGCTCGGTGACTTAATTTGCGGAAGGCTGTAATATTTTATGGAATCCATTTACGGGCCCCTGTATATCTAACCCAGTTGTTAGCAGTTCAGTGAAAAAATGAATCACGAACTTTAATCAGAAAAAAAGTTTGACAGGGAACATTTGTTCTTGGGTTCGTGCATCCGACTGTCTGAGCGTTTAAAGGACACAATTTGACTTGTAAAAATATCAGATGATGAAACGCTGCTGTTGTTCATCAACATCTGTGTTTTTTGTAAAAATATACGAAGTGTAAAATAGAAACTGCAGTGATCTTTCTCTTCTATGCAACAGATTAGGCAGTGTGCTCATTTCAGTGCTTCCTCAGCTTTGCTGAGACAGGCGTATTACCTCTTATTTCAATGCGTTTGATTTCAGAGTTTGATATACAGCAACTAAAACTGACTCGTCCCCTTTGGGTACGGGCGGGTTTTAGTTTTTCCCCCCATCTGATATTATTGTCA
The DNA here is from genome assembly GCA_907169785.1 of Menidia menidia. Lineage (NCBI taxonomy): Eukaryota > Metazoa > Chordata > Actinopteri > Atheriniformes > Atherinopsidae > Menidia > Menidia menidia. Next base: position 16,780,842 of record CAJRST010022223.1, read on the forward strand.
TGTAGATTGATGTTCAAAGTCGGCTCCCGAAAGGCACCGACTGCCCTCAGCAGTGATGTGAGCTGGATCCCATATTTTCTATTCATAAAGCTGTAACCAGACATTAAGCTGAGGAAAGAATGCTGCCGCTCGCTCCGAAATGAGCCCAGAAGTGTGTGTGTTTGTATTATTGAGGCCTCAGATCAAATACTTTGGAGGCCTTTTTTTATGCCGTTCTGCACTTGAAAATGTCCCGCACCAGAAAATATGATTCACTGAAGATAAAGCATTGACCCTCAACTTGAATTGTGCGGCAGAGGGTTGTGCTATTCTGATGACCTTTAAGAGAAGTTTAATTAAAAAAAACACAAATTATTCCCTTCTGATTTTAAAGAGGTTATTGTGCTTAACTTGGCTTTTGCCGTGGGCTGGTGAAAGTTGCCTCTGTTGTTAAAAGCTTAAATTGGGGGGTAACATCACTTAGCCAAGATGTGATAATAGCTGTGTGGGAGGGCCACCGTCACCACGCCACTGACAAAACAAGACGCCGTGTTTTCATTGACTTTCGCTTTTAGTGTTTTATTTTGTCGTAAACAACAATCGTTATGGGGATTGTGGCTCTTGGGGAGGAGAGTTGTGTTTGTTTGTTTTTTTTTCCACTTCAGCTCTTGGGTGGAAACTTGAAGAGTCCTCTCAGCTGAAACACTTTAATCTTAAAGCAAATAACAGAAATTTCAGCAGCTGTATTTTTCAGAATTTCCACTATTCCCTTTTCTGAAATGTTCTCATTAAGATAATTTTTTAACCTTGATGCTTATTAGAGGGTAGTTTGGAGAAGCATCATATCCCGACATAGTCTACTTTACATGAAACTAGAGTTAATATGTAAAAGCCCAAAGTGCAGGGTATTATATTCACTTTATCATTGCATGTCTTTGGACTAATCACAGATTGTAGGAGACGGTCTACAAAATTGATATTCATATAAAAAAGATAACAGTGTGCCAAGGAGAGAAAAAAAAGAAACGAGAAGTTTTTAGGATAGGATATCAAGCAATCGAGCGGATGTTGCTGCCAGATAGTCCTGCGAATGCCCCCCAAAAGGGAATCAACTTCACTTGTTCCATCGAGGACTTTTAATCCAAATGGATTTCTGTGGTTAAAAGAGAGCCAGTAAGAATAAGACGCAGCAATTTTGTATCATATGACAGTAAATGGACTGATCGGAGCAAGCCCGGAAACAAATACACTGAGTGTTTGGGGAAAGCACCAGCATTTGTCTTCCTGTGAGTTAGACATATTCATTTGTAAAACATTTTAGTGGAAATGTCTCTGGGTTTGTGAAAAAAAGACGATTACGTTACATGTAACAGTTCCTGAGCCAATCACTTGGTTTTTCTTTTTTTTTTAAATATGGTTTGGATATGTGTTACTAAGCATGACCTTATATCTTATAAGACAGATCCTACTGGGAGGGGACGTTCGACACTGAAAGCTACGTTTTAAGACCTGACTTGCATATCATGACTCATAAACGCTTTTAATTGTAAACACTGAAACGATGCATTTGGGCTTTAGTTACCAGTTGTTTGTTAGAGAGTGTTCATCTGGATCAGCCATCTTTTTAATTGCCCCCAAAGAGCTCTAAAATGATCCTCAGGATTTTCCTCTGCGTATATCTGGGTCACACATGACATACAGCTTTCATAAGGTATCCGTTAGGGAACCAAAATCAACCTTTTCATTTTTATTCTGCTTACACTCTCTCCACCTGACGTCACATGTGGGGTTTCACAAATTCAGTAACACTGAACTGTGTTCAGGTGCCTTGGAATTTGGTTAGAAATTATATTAATTACAGGGGTGCTTGAAGTAGCATTAAACTCAAACAACTGAATGAATAAATGAGTTAAAGAAGAAACACAGCCTCCTGATATGCCTACATGATAGCCTTTTTCATGCTGTTGTTCAGCCTTAAAACGCTTTATCCCCCCCTGAATGCTGGGTTTGCTATGAAAACGCTCGTGCTTTTTTTTTTTTACCTTCCCTTTGTCGTTGTAATGAGTTTGGAAATTCTGATTTTCGACTGGTCTTTGAAAGGACCCGCTTTCGCCATTAGCAGCTAAAGACTGAGATTGAAATTGGTTCAGTTTGGAAAAGGAGCTGAATATTGAAGCCAAACAAAAGCGATAATGAAGACTTCTTACCTGATGGGTTTTGTTTCCGCAACAGGTCCAATTCAGTCTTCAATACCTAGGACACGTGTCTGATGGAAATGTACATGTTCAAATAATAAAATCACACCCACACTTGAGCTCAACTAAACTTAAACATTGATGTGAATTTAGTAAAAAAGTGGAATTAGTAATATTGAAATTCATAGTATTTTAGTGGAATATTGTAAATATCCTTACCAGGGACACCAGCTCTGACGCTGAACATTAAGGGCACACAACTTTTAGTTTTCTCTTATTTGGCAGCAAGCAACCGGCTGATGATTAAATCCCGATATCTAATTATAAAAAAGCAAACAGCAGGTGTGATGAGAGCCAGAGTAGCAACAGCTGAGACACGGTGAGCGTTTTAAAATGACAGTAGAGACAAAAACACCGCCGATGACACAAGAAGAATTTGGGAGCATAGCAACGAAGAGAAAATGAAGACATACTTGCGTGTTTGATAAGTACACAAACAAGCGAAAAGGTACTTTTAAAGCCTTTTATTCCCCAATGGAGGAAGAGAAGCACAGAAATCATGAGGGATGATGAGGATTTGAGTGCCATCTGAATGGTTTTACAATGAAAAAAATGGTCAAAATTTGCGAGTTTGTCAGTGGCTCATCTCCCCCCATTTTCTGTCTGCTTATTTGTGCTTTTTGTTTGTTTGGGTAGGTTTTTCTTGTTATTGTTGAATTCAGCCTTCTTGGCAGCAGCCTTAATTCGTTCACATGACAAAAGGCCTTTCTCATTCATTGTTTGTCCACCTCCACTAAGCCTGTCTTCATTTGCGTACATCTTCTCACACCTTTTCATTGAATTAAGACATGCACGAGGTCTTTAGGTCTTTAAATTGTGACTTTCTTCTCCAGAACTGAAGATCTCCATCCTTTGCGTGAGAGTTGAACCTCTCATGAGACAGATCTGGGTTGCCGCTCCTCGTCCCATTTGCCCCAGCTGTCTCTGGCTCATTGTCTCTCGTGTTCTCGCTCCTTATTTTTCCATTTCAGCGTCGGCACACGGCCGTGTTGCCGACATAAGCAGGGAATTTTGCGAGCTGGAAGCTGTGTCCAGCATCAGTGCTGCAGCCTTAATGCAGTTAAAGATGCAGAAAAAGACACTGGAGTCACTTGAGATTCGGGGTAATGATGCTCGAATGTAGAAAAGTTTTGGCAAGTGGAGAATGAAGGAAAAGTTAAAGCAGGTCTTGGGAAAAAAAAAATGACGATTTACAGACAATGGAGCTCCTTTGGAAGTTTTCATGTGTGGACTGTGGGTGGACAGGGTTGCTAAGTTGTTGCTCTGAAATGGGTCCTGACAGTGCCATTTCTCACAAGGAGATTTACCTTGGCTTTTCTCTAGCAGCGGGAGGATGAGAGTGAACGACCCTTTCCACTTGCCATGAATATTTATCTGCCGAGGGAGTTCACAAAATTCTGCACAGAATGACAAATCGTAGTCTCAAAAGCAACTCCTTATATTGTTTTCCCGTCTTTCATGTCACCCCTCTCCACCTGCAACTGTCTCTCATTTAGTCAAAGGTCCTGTTGGCTGCAGCCGTTTAATGGATTCAGAGGATTTGGACAGTGAGCGTACGCAAAGTAGTCAAAATAAATGCAAGCCTTGGGATGAAAACTCTTTTTGGATCAGAGAATATGTCAGGCAGAGGTGGTGCAGAAATGACCACAAATGGGTCAATATCCACAACCAATTAGATTTTATTAATCCTCTGACAGGAACTATGATATGATAGGAAATGCTTTATTGTCCCCATGGGAAATTTAATGTGCATGAATGTCCTTGCAGTTAGGATAATGGAAAATATTACATTTGTTTCCATTGTTTCCTGTGTTAATGAACAGGAATGCACAGTAAATGCACAATCACCAAAGTGACATCCTGAACAATGCGTATGTATAACACAAACACCTGTCTGGTCTAGCATATAGACAGGTGCTCATGGTTTAGATGAGACAGTTGACACCACAGCACAGTTGTGGTGTCAGCCAGCACGTCTCTCACTTTGGAAAGTCGGTGATCTGCATGTCGGTTTGTTGTTATTACATTCAAATGGAGGCTTACAGCTGCTGTAGCACAGCAGAACAGCAAACATGAACAGCACCACTGATGTGTGTTCATAGCTGGTGTCACTGAGAGCAAATCTGTGTGGAGGAAGTCAGAGATGCATTGTTGTTATAATTCGTTACAACTAATTTCCTCTACATGCTTCTCCGTATTGTTACTATTTGCGTAAAAATATTCAACATCTTTCACGTTAACCAACATTTTGCTTGCAGCTCACCTAAAATCTGCTGTTGATTGACTCCACTGGCTCAGAGTGGTGGAGGTTTCACTTCCCATAAGTCCTGGGATTTTATCTGTTCCCATAATGTATACTCAGCCTGACCACCCTCCTGATTTCCCATCAGGACAACCACATCATCTCTGGGATGGAGGGAGTGCCATGTTCCAAAATGAAATGGCTTGTTTATGGAATCCCCGTGGCTGCATATGCCGAAACGAAAACCTCCTCAAAATCTCATCTGGATGATTTTCATGTAATAATGTGTGTCTGTTGCAGAAGTTCAAACATTTTCCGCCATCATTATCTCCACTGCATTCTAGTAGCAAACTGTGTGTTCTCTAAATACCATTTTCATTATCATATTACCAGATATGGCTGCAGAGACTTGGAAAGAGATTTGGATGGGAGCTGGATCATCCGTCTGAATGGAGGCATTAGCCAGGGCACTGGCTGAGCACAGCACCGCAGCTCAAGTGGAAAAGGCAGTGCTTCCAGTAAAAGGGCTGAGAAAAGCTGCGTCCTGCTCATTATTGTGATGCTTTCACTGGCTCAGCTTTTTTATTGGGTCATATCTTTTCATTAATCTTTGGCACCCATATGTTTCCCTCTCACTTTATTTTAAAAACAATGATCTAAGTATGCATGTGGCACAGGGAGAGACTATTAGCAGGAGCTATTATGAGTACAAATTATGATATTTAAGCTATGAGATCTCTTAAAAGATCACATTAAATCAAGTTTTCTCAAAAATGGGCTCATTGCAAAGTATAAAATGTTTTAGGAAAAACTGTGATCAGCAAAAAAAAAACTTCATCTTCAGTGTTGTTTGGGCAGCTTTTAGTTGCATGAGCTGCACATCTCTCTCTAGCACATGCTGAAGAAAACAAAGGGTCTAAGTATTTGGAAGAGAGGAGCCCGTATGCTCTTTCCCCTGAAGCGGAGTGGTAAACAATGGTGACAAGAGCTAGTTTTCAATAACTTTAAAGCAGAAGCGAGCGATAACAAATAAAGTGCTGTCTCGTTTCCCATTATTTAATTTTTATCTGTTGTTTTACAGCCAGCGTAAATAAAGGATATGAAAACTGACAAACAATGAAATGGTGTGTGTGTTTGTGTGTTTGCAGGCGTGGGTGGGCTTCTTTTTTTTCCGATTTTGGTTGGCCTGAGTGCAGATGTTTCATGCGAGGCCGTTCGTCTGTGATGGAGGAGAATGTGGAAGGAGAATGGTTTGAGGCAATTTTTTTTTTCATCCGGTTGAATCTCCGTCTGGCTGAAGCGAGTGGGCTTTGAAGTTGTGATTGTAAGGAATTAGGGCCCGTCTTTGGCTTCTGGTAGAGCAGAAAACTAGGGGGGAAGGAGGAATCCGGGACTGTTTCTGTGCGTCTGCGTTAGTGTTTCCAAAACAGAAGAAAAAGTGGTTTCATTCAGCAGGTCGTCCCATTTTCCCGTGCGTTGGCTAAATGCAATAACTGCATTTTAACGACCCCTAATGTACGCTTCCTCTTTTTCATTTATTTTATGTATACCCTATAACAGGGTCCCTTAAAGGTTTTAATAGAAACTCTGCATAGATTTGTATTCTCATTAGTCAGATGGAAATAGACGTTACTTTAGGATTTGATAGAAACATCTAGTGTGTGCGAGAAAGTGTGTTGAAAAGGTTGTGAATGCCAGTCCATCTTCCACCACTTCCCCATCTATCATTCACACTCTCCCATACACTCGTGCTCTCTCAGGAGACTGCAGCTCTCTGTACTGGCTGCATAATCTTGATCAATGAACCACAAAGAGGCCATTTTGAATACATTTAGCCTTTACAAGGCAGCTGAGATACAGAGAGAATAACATAACTGGGTAAAAAGAAAATCAGGGAACTGGAGATGTCAAAGTTACAGTTAATACCTCCAACAACAGAGGTTATGGATCCAGCTGGGTGGAATGCATAAATATTATGTATATATATATATATAGGACAATGTTTTCACTGTAAAACGTGTTAAAAGAAGCAAATATAGAAAAATGTATTCCCTGATACTGATATTGAAGCAGGGAGTCCTGCTTCATTCTGTCTAAGGACCAAAGCCAAAACTATCGCAGCCTTGTAGAGCTACACATTAGAATATTTTCCAAGGGTTTTTTTTTCAGGACTAATAATCGCGTTGAAAAATTCTGGCATTGCCAGACGTTCCAGTTTCAGACTGCATTTTCTCGTCTGACTCTTAATATTTGATGTCTTAAATTATTCAGAGTTCAAATATCACGAACCACAGAACAGAAATTCAACAAATTAGTTCTAACTTTGAGAACTTAAATAACACTGAGGGCGACTGTGGACTTCAAGTCCAACTTTAATGATAAAGATGGAGGCGGACTTCTTAGTCAGGAGTCAATGTCAGTTATATTACTCTAAAAGCAGAAACCAGCTTATATCACATTGGAATTAATTTATTACTAGCCATTACTTAGGGGTGACAGCAGTCAGTTTGATTATCAGATAAATTAGTTGGATGAAAAATAAAACGATGTACGATTCAAGGTTTATGCTTTTTATTAATAGCTTATGCGATGGCAAGAATAAGATGTATTTAAGAAAAAAATATGTTTTTCTTTTGCTTCAATCCTGATTGCCCTTTTATATTTAGAAATGGAGATGTACTTCATGCGGAATATATGTTAATGATTGCAATGGAAAAATATAAGCATGCCACTGATAGAATCTGTCTTTAACCTTCACTGTGAAACTGCTAAATTAATCCCAGAAGACCAACAAACCTACACAGTCTGCACCGGAATTTGCTGACCTTTTGAGGTGGAGATTCTTGGATCTTGGATGTATTTGGCAACCAAAAAGATTCTTATTTAAGGGAATTAGCAATCGTGACAACGGGGATTATGTGGTGTAGTTTACTTTTCACACCAATAAACTCTGAGGAGTTTATTTCCTTGCCCAGATTTGCACTGGTCGTGTGGACTCCGGCTTCTGTCTGGTCTGCGGCAGAGCAAAACTGAAGACAATCAGCAGCACAGGCATACGCAGGACACACTCCTGCCACCCAGCGACACATGGAGGGTTTAGTTCAACAAGTAGAACAGAATCATTCTGGGAGCGTCAGCCCTGGACCAAAAACCTCTCCACAACGCTGAGGTGACTGGCCTGTCCTGTGTGGAAACCCGTGAAATGCAGTGACACCCGTTGGTGGCTGATTTATGGGATTTTAAAACGACGGCGAAAGGGAGGCTGGCAAGGGGAGACGAGGAAGAGGTTTTTATTTATTATTGGTCCGTTTGGAAGGTGAGGGATTAAAGTTACAGGGTACAGCTCATCTCCCGATATTGTTCTCCTCGCTCCCTCTTTTATCACAACACGAGGCGCTGTCTGATAAGAGGCAACACAACTGGGAATAACAAACCACTTTTGTTTTGCCGAAGCAGCCACAGGGCGGAAAAACCAGAGGAGCAGGAGGAGGTGGGGATGCAAAAGTTTTCGGTTTGTTGTGCATACAGACATAATCAGGGTTTTTTATCTCAGTCCTCCCACGTCGCCAGTCTTTACCACGTTCTGATGGTTGCCATTTTCACCGTGCAGCTGGACTCTTGGCCTTTGTGGGTCTGTACGCTGCCAGCGGACATAGAGACAGGACGTGAGACAAAGACGAGCCCGAGGCGGCCGTCCTGATTCCAGACACTTTCTGGTGTCTGAATGTGACACTGTGTCTCCACATGCGCTCGCGTAAAAGACTGGGCACGGGAATGCGACTGATCATAAGCCCCCAGGCCGGCCACTGGAGATGCACTGTATTCCCAGCGTGTGAGAATTACACAAAATGTACACACTTCCAGTCAGATGGCCGATGTGAACTCCGGTTGTTGTGGATTGGAGAAAGCCACTTTGGAATGGTTGCAATTCGCATCCGTTTTAGCCTTTCAGCTTTCTGTCTTTGCTTCTTCCTCTGAGAAGGTCATCTGAGGCAGAGAAAGCGTTTTACAGAGAAAGAAAGTTGAGGTGGAGATGAGGAGAGAAAAGCAATCGCTGGGAGTGAGAACAAGATGATTAAACATCTCACAAAACGGGCTGGCATGAAAAAGAGGCGAGCTAAGTGAATATTAAACAACGTTGGAGAGCGAAGGCGTCTGCAGCGTTCAACTGGTGGAGTTTGAGTGTGAGAGACAGGAGGGAAAATAGAGGGAGATGGATGCTGTCAGAGAAGCAGGAGGAGAACTGAGAGATAAGAAGCAAAAAAAAACAAAAAAGTATTTCAGATTGTTTTAAAGTAAGCAGCCGGTTAGAAGCGTCTCTTGATATCATTGTTATGCGATATTTACAAAGTAGCAGCAAAGAATCAACACCGGGAGAAGATAATGAGAGCATTTTAATGATTGAGAACCAATAACAAAGGAACGAGGAAGCAACAGCAGAACAGCTGGTGATCCGATTAAAGGAGAATTAGAACAAAATAACTACACTGCCTCAGAGATGATGATAGGTGAAAATGAAATGATGACAGATAACTCAGGTTCTCTAATGAAAAAAGGCTTGCATTCAGACCCCCTGGTAATTATCCCCTGTCTTCTGTTGCAATTCTCCCCACTCCATTTCATCAACCTTTCATTTTAATTATTATTTTCCCCCTCGTGGGACCCGGGCTTGGCGAGCGTTCCTTGCTTTGGCGGGGGTCCTCCGGGATGCCGAGGCGATGCTCCGCCATGCTGCGTGTCCTCCGGGAACGCGGGCAGGCTGGAAATTACTGGGCTGAAATGAACCAATGGACCCAGGATAGACTTTGGAGCCGCACATCATCACACCTCGCCTGTGCAGAAACATTCATTAGCCCCTTTCTGGTCAGGAAAACCGACCCCAACTGGTTCCCACAATGGTTTTCAGCTGAGCTTTCTTCAGGTTATTTTACAGTTATCCCTCTGCCGGGGTGATAGTCCAGCTGGAGGTACGAGATAGGTGATATTTGTTCATTTCAAGTACAAAATGTGCCAGCTTGCCCTGAAACAGCAGCAAGAAAGTGTCCTCCAGAATCGGCTCGCTCTTTTGTCCATTCAAGTAGATAAATATAGTCGATTTATTTAAAGAAATACTAAATGATCCTCTGAAGTTCTAAAGCTGACAATAAGATACTGAAATAGATATTCTGCTTTCTGCAGTTGCCCCCTCTTTAACATCATGCTACATAACAAAGAACAAAGGTTTATTCGTCCGGAAAAAGAAAATGTCACAAGAGTGGTCTATAGTCTGGATAAGGTTTAACCTAATTCATGTAAAATTCTCTAAGAGAAACAGTTAGTTAAGAGGCAAGGCTGGGTGCTGTGTAGTCAGATGAACATTCACTTGATTTACATCAAATTTCAGACAAACTCAGATGATGGAGGGGTGGGGGCAAAACCGCTAGCTGGGCGACTCCAGGCAGGCCTATCGCATGTGAGATTTGAGGTAAAAGGATAAATGTAAACGATAATGATACCCATTATTCTAATCAGAGGTCATGAAATTTTATGTGGCAGCGGGACAATGTTGGACTTTTTCTCTGGACCACTGCCACGTCTGACCAAATGTGGCGTGCCTGGCCGCATGCGATCGTTCAACCGCCGACTGTCTAAGTGGTGCGGAGCGAACAATGCAGGCTCTTTATATAATTAGCAGTCTTCCTGTTGAAATCCTGTCCTTGATTAGGAGAAACGGCATCCTTGGGGCCGGATTTATTAGTCTTCCGAAAAACACGAAAAAACCAAGGAGGAGACCTGCCTGCGGAGAGGAAAACCTGACACACTTCCCACCTGCTGCTGCTGCAACTTTTTTCGAAAAACATTAATAAGAGCTATCTGTCTGTAAAAAAGAAGGAATTTCTCTGAAGTGTAACAGTTAATTTGTGTTTGCAGACTTGTCGCCTCCTGCGGTTTCTCACCTTCAGCTCAAGTCGGATGTCAGCTTTGTTTTTCTTCTGCGGCTGCTTCCTTCATTAACTCTGAAAGACTAATCATCATGCTTGCTTTGTTGGCATCACATTTATACTTTTTTTTTTTGCGTGTGTATTGCCGCTATCTATGGTCTCGCCCTACGGTCACGGGAGCCGAACGGGGGGCTGCTCTGTCTCTTAAATGGATTAATGCCCTGATGGAAGTGGCTGGTCTTGGTGCGAGTATATGAGAGGCTTGTGACTGATGGAATTAACCATCACAACGACGGGGTGAGAGAGGTTGAATGTGGGTGTTGAGCAGTGACTGATGGAACGGCTCTTTGCTGGAGGGAAAGAATAGATGTGAAAATGTGATTGATAAAGCAAACGCTCGCCATCAGGGCTAGAAATAACGTAAGGGATGGAAGGAGCAAGGGGGCTAGCTGCAGGGTCAGAGGGAAAGAAATGAGATGGTTTGATGTCGGGGGAACACGACAAAAGAGAATCAAGGGGGAAAGGGAAAAGTTTGAAAACAGGAAGAGTGGAAAAGCATATTAGAAAGGATTGAAGAGACAAGAGGTAAAAAGTAGGTAAAGAAAGACTGAAGATGAAAAGAGGGGCGATAAGAAGAAGATAGATGCTGCTACAGGCTTTAGAGGACGCTTTACGTTGTGTTGAGAGTCAAAGAAAAGCCACAGCTTTGCTATGATTGATGGGGGTAGATTATGAGGCAAGGGCACATTCCCACACATGCACACATAAGTTAGAGAATGGATGTATGGATTCATCATTATTTTTCTCCTCTTTTGTATGGATAGAAACTCCATAACTCATCTCTGAAGACTACAATAGGGAGAGATCGTCAGGAAACTGCATGCTGAGACGAAACATCAAAAGCATTAAGCAGCTTTTCCACTCAGCTATATGTGTTTCTTTTTAAAGCCAAACACCAAATCAGCATGTAGAGCCTAATGAGCAGGAGTGAAACAATCCTCTATCTAATTCATTGAGTTTGGTATTGTGCGGATTCTCGTGGATTTTCTGCAGCTTTATTGAATTTCTTTCATCTTCTTTACCTCGAGGGCTCCAGATTTGTGCGCGCATGTAGTTTGGAGTGAGTGAATCGGACAACCTGGGTTGAAGAAAAAGGGAGCATTAGCTGTGACTGGCAGATGATGAAAAACACGGACCAGCGCAGTACGTTATCATTTCCCCACATGTTTGCATTTTTCTCAACAGCTGAGACCGTGTTTTTCTGTTTCGGGTCCTATAAGCTGCAACAGGAATGAGATTAAGGTTTCTGCTGGGAAATTCTTTCCAGATAGCTTGCATATCACTTGACTGACTTTATTGTCCCTGTGGCGATATAATCCCAGTGCACATCGACAAACATGCGCACACTTGAGCGCTCGCCTGCACACACGCGTGCACACCCACCCACGTCCAAACGCAAACCTCCCTCCTGCCCTAAGTGAGGGAGCTCAAGCTGTCCCTTATCTGCGCTCCTGTTGCTTGTTTGGAATTCCGCTTGCAGACAAAGCTCGATCCCGCTCCGTTCTGTTCGGGTTTTTAAACCTTAGCATTTCACACGCCTAACCTCGGGGTTTCGCTTCCACTCAATTTCACACTTGCCAGCTGCCGAAATGACCTAATTCAATTTACACTGTTTAAGGAAGTGGAGGCATATTCTCTAAGGAAAGTTTAGAACGCACAGAGAGGAATGGTCCTGTCAGCTCTGGTCAGCTCTGGTCAGCGGCAGGTAGCCTTTCCATTCAGGCTGGAGGTCGTGCACTTGTGTGAACGTGTAATTTCCTGATAGGATTTACTGTAGTCAAACGCTCGATAAACGAGTACTTTGTTTAAAGTATTGTTCTGCGTCGCTTTTTGTTTTCGTGCCGGCTTCAGGGTTATATTGTCGAATAGCCGAGGAAGCTCGTGACAAGCCCGTAAAGTTATTCGGTAGTTTTAAAAGTCTTAAAGACATCATTCTGCTGTTCTTTGTTCCACCTGAGCAACTTTTAATAGCGGAACAGGGCTCTCGAGTTATTTATGGTCCAGTTAAAAGTTTATTTGCTTATTTAACATAAAAATGAGTTTCCAGTCACCCAGGGCTCCACGGAGGGGCTAAAATTAAAAACGTCCAATGGAAATACACACGGGCCTTCTCATCATAGGTGTGTGCTTGTTTGGCCTTCCGTCTCACGGACAAAGGGGCTGAGCTAAAGGAAGAGTTTTGATTTAAATGTCAGGGGGTGACCCTACTGAATGGGCCCCAACCTTGGCCTCTAAACCCTGCTCTACAACCGAATTTACATTCCCGGGGTCCTGCTTACAAATGCGAGGTCGACCAAACATCCAAACATAGGTGGAATGCCCCCGCAGAAAAAGATGCCAGGCCGAGAGCCGGGGGTGCGGGATGACATTTCCTCAGTGACAATCAGCCAAAACCACCATGTCAATGGCTCTTGATGTCTTGCCTCTTTCCCTTCACGTCTATTATGAATGTGTCCGCTGCCTCAGACAGAGAGGCAGGTGCTGGCAGGAGGACGACAGCTCCTCAAATATTTGTGCTCTTTCAGTGGAAGCAGATGTTCTCACTGTGCGGTCACATGCACACACACTCACTCATGCACCGTGGCAATCCAGCATCCTGGGAGTCTGCCCACAGTCCCGTTGTCTGTCATTTGTTATCAGGTGAAAACAGACCGGGCGAAATATTTACTTTGGAATGTCTTGAAAACATTAAAAATCCAAGGTTTTTGTTCCGGGGTTCTGCTTCAGCCTTCGGCGTTGAAGTTGATGGTCGATATTGTGTGCTGTCAGCATAAGGCCAGACTGGATCTTAATTTACTTTCTTACTGGTGGTCCAAGGCCTGTGGGCGGATGTTCATTCTGAGTAAAAGGAAATGTATGCCGTGTTTTCTCCATGTTTGTGGAAATGCTGTTTGCTTTTGACCGTGCGCAACACACAAAACCATGCTTTTCTCCTTTGTTTGTGCAGAGGGATTCTTCCCTCTCATAATTCTATTTTTTTAATACATTTTGTTGCTCCTTTATTCATTTATTTTTCACTCAAACTGATTAGCTTTTGTACATCGAACAGAAGCCCGTCATATGTCCATTACTTTCACTCAGCATTGAAATGTGAGATCTAACCCTTCAAGAATGTGTGTGTGTGCAACACAACTCGTGGGAGAAAAAAAAAAAGCCTGTTTCATGTGTGTGTACATGTGATTGCGTCTGATGGATTTTCAATTTCATTTCCTATGTACACGCTCCCTCCACCAGGGCAGTAGATGAGATTGAGCCTTTACCGCTGGTTCTGAAATTGGGCCGGTCCTGCCGGACTCACAGCTCCATTTAAATGCATTAAAGCGGAGGGAAAGTGGCTCGTACATCAAGGGTTTTGACATGTGGCAGTGAGACAGCCAACTGCTCCGGGGACGATTGGCGTGTGACACACTTGGGTCTGAGGAACATCCATTACCAGTCGCCGCGTACACGGGCTAACTGATGACTAGGTCGAGGCCTAGATTAACAACTTGAAAGGGGAACATTGCTGTGGCTAATGGCTTGTTTGATTGCTAACGAGCAACCGTCATTCTCCGACATTATTTCATTGAAACTATGTGACGGGTGGCTATTGATCTTTATTGCTTGACAAGAGCCTAAGGCTGTGAATGAGCTATTACGATCTGCTTTCACGGGTCCTGTCAGGAAAGAGGGATACCAGTTGAGGTGGGTGACAGGCGGTTTGGATGATTTGATGAAAACGTTATGGCGCTAATGATGATAAAAGAAAGCGCCTTGACCAAGTTCAAACGTCCATTTATCTGGTCTGCAGAACAAACAATATGCTGTTTGTTTGGAGGGCGGGCACAAGCAGGGATGGGGTCAGACAGTGGAGGTGGATCAGGAAATCCTCTGTTGGTTTTAGCTAAAGCACCCAGGGAGATCAACTAGGCAGAGTTTTCAGGTTGTGGCTCAAGGAATTGAATTTCCAAGAAGATAAATTCAATATCTGAAATGTTATTGATATAAAAAACAAACCAAATAGATAAATAAAGTAAATAAGGATAAAAAAAAGGGCTATCCACATGCACAAATCTTTTAAAAGGACGACTCTGCATGACAAATTGCAGCATAACGTTGATATGTCAGAATGCTAGAAAGATACAAAGCTCGGAAAATGTCTTTCAAAAGATGACTTTACAAAATATTGACACAACAACAGGATGCCAAGGGTGTGTGTGCCCAAGCAAGACAAAGATGGACATGGAGAAGTAAAATAGAATTCAAAATGGGATTTTCTGTCTCGCAAAAACGCTATTCATCACAACTATTACAAGAGAAAGCCAGCACTCTCTGTGGCTCTTCGGCATTTGGCCAACTTTTACCGAACACAGGAAGGAAGTGTGTTTTTTTTGTTTTGTCGTTTGAATGGCTGTTTATGTGTGACCTTACACATGAATGTTGCTCACTGTGTAGCTGGCTTCCTTCATATCGGACTAAGCTGGTGTCAGACACAGTCTTGGGAATTTTTAGGATTGCCTTTGATTGGAGGGAGGCAAAAGCAAGCTTTTCATACCGCTGAATCCTCCCAGTAAACACATAACGCCTTCTTTTCTTTTCACTTTCGGCAGGCTACATGTGGTGACTGCGTCACATTGAAATCTGAAACAGAAAGAGCCAATGCCAGAGGGTGCAAAGGGAAGAATGGTGGGATGAAACCCCGGAGTATCAAATCAGCAAATATCACACTCGCTCCCTTTGTTGTTTTGGATTTTGGCATTTTTCACATGAAAAGCAAAAACATCAGAGAAAGCAGATTTAACAACTGGCAGTGCATTCATTGTCTAGCGGATCCACCACCTCTTATTTTTTCTCACAATCGCTTTCATAACGTCATGTCTGAATACCTTCTGATTTCACGCTTTCTTTGTTTGGCCAAAGCAGAATGAAAGCTCCCCGGTTTGCCTTCGGGGCTCTGGTCAGGAAAAACACCCTCACTTTTCCTCAAACCACTTTTAAGTCAGGAATATTGTAACCGACCTCTTGCTGACTCTTAACATGGCTGCTGCTTTCTTTTGCACCTCTTTTATTTCCAGATGCATTGTTTGCTCCCGGCCTGATTCACACCATTCTCAGTTTCTTGCAGCAGCTTTTGGACAACTTCTCTTCGACAGCGATAACTACTGTTAGCGTTCTGAAACTTTCTTTCCTCAGAACTAATAGCTCCTGCATCAGATGGACGGAGAGGGGCGTCAAGGCCAAAGTGTTTTGAATCCTGTTTTGGAGGACAGAGTTACTTTTTTTGCCCTGTGAACAACAGGTTTGGCACAGAGAGACCGCCAGTCAGCGAGTCTCCTGACAAAACCACAGCCACACATGGTCGGAACTGGAAAATGCAGAACCATTACACACTTGCTTAACATCCCTTCCTTCTCAATCTCTCTTTTTGTCTCTCTGCCCACTTGGCCAGATGGTTCAGCTTCCACCTCACGCTGAAGGGATTTTGTGTGTGAGAGTAGCGAGTGGCGGATAAAGTGTGGCTTTGAAAAAAAAAAAGAATCAGATTGTGGTGTCCTAATCACTGAGCTGCCAGCGGCCTCTTCGCACAGCATATCAAGTTGAGCTCTTCTGGATTTTCTTCAGTGAAACTCCCAGTGCCATTCGTGTCTCAGCTTTCCATTTACGAACAGGTCCGCAGGTCCCGGTGACGCTAAAATCTGCGACTATTCACTGATTCTGTTTCCAAAGCTGCGGAACGGTGCCAGAACGTTAGAGCTCCAAGCGTTGTTTTGTGTTGATTTAGTTTTAGCCCGAGCTGGAAGGCTACAGCCATTATGTCATTTGCCCCCCCCAAAATCACAAAATTGCTAAACATCTCTGTCTATTTTAGTTATCATGTATGTATTACATCATACAAATCAGTTGAGACTCTTTTTAAGTGATCGATCCCGGTTGTGGAAACTGCAGTTCAGTTCTACATGCAGTTATTAGGTAACTTAAATTATCTGTTTTCATCTTCTAGTAAACTGAATTATCCCAATCAATTTTACCATTTTTATTCACCCTCAAAGTCAAGCATTTAACTCAGTAAAGCTGGGCTCTGTCTTTGTGTGCACAGTTAGTGCACAAAGTCACTTATATCTGTTTGAATAAGAAAAGAAAGACCCTTCACTCATTTGTTTACTTTTCTTTGTTAATAGTACATATTTCTGGTCTTTCGGGCATCTTTAACTATTTCTAGAAAGCCACTAAAATATTTTCAGCAGCTTATAGTGTTCCTTCCTTTTCTAAGATTTCATAATGTGTTCAGCAGCTATAGCCTCAGATATACTGTTCAAAGAGGGTTTTTCTCCTCTTTGATTTTTAAATCTTACATTTAAGGAGAACCCATAAAGTATTAATAGATTTTCCGTTGAGTTAGTAGGGGGTTAGGGGGTAAGTTAGCTTAGCCGCGGAGCGCTTAAATGCAGATGTAGAGAGCAAATGTGCATCATACTTTCTCTTGCCTCCAAGTATCCAAACCCCCCATCCTTACATTTTCTGCATGTTTAAAAAATAAAATAAAATCCACACAGCATTTGCAAGTACTCAGTTTCCATAAAACTGGGCATGCAATACAGTCTTTATAGTAGAAAATGTATTTGTTGGCTTGTTTTTAACGTTTTAGGTATTTGAAAGCTCTCACCATAATTGCTGCTATTTTTTTCTTTTCAGTTAATCAACACAAGTAATAAAAAATGATCAGTTATGGTGTTTAATTGTCTTGCTGTATCTTATGTCTGTATATTTCCACATCGTTCAATTGTTATACAGTATGATTAGTTAAAGACAAGTGTTCAAGTTTATTTTAGTTGTCCAAAAAAGTCACAAAGTTAGAAAATTCTTTTGTCATAAGCGGCAGCGTCTGTGGAAAGTCGGAGTATGAATCTGCATATCATTGCAGAAATTTATACCTTGTACTCCTGCTGCAAAAAATTCATAACCAGGTTCTAAAGCCACTTCATGTGCACTATACAGTAATGTCCACACGAGAGGTCAAGCAATTGCTGATATTACTTCATTTGTTAAGTGGATTAGCAGCTTACCGCTCTGCCAGAGGCGGGCAAGGTTAAAACATCTCTTCATCAGAGCATTTATAATGTCAGTGTTTTGCATTTGCAGATGCAGCATCATGTGGGGCTGGTTGGCAGCGAGAGAAATGAGGCAAACTGAAGTATCCGTCATAGAGACGTGGCCGTCTGTTGCCAGCACTGCACCGCTGCCCGCCTAACAAACTCTCGCTTCGATGACTCATGCGTAGACTCGCACACACACACACACACACACAGGCACACACAAACTTAGCGTCGGCGCGTCTGGACGTGGCCCTCCGCCGCCGCTCGTACAGGAGCCGCTCGGTGATTCTGCACGAAGGGCAGACCTGAGCGTGGTGGGATCAATCATCCTCCAGGACACACTGGCAGTGTAAACCTTTGATAAAGGGTGTCGTTCGCAGCGAAACCCCCGTCAAGGACTTATTAAAGGCCTGACACAGTGTGATTAACGAGGGCACCGGCGCCGTCAAGCTGGGCCGCTGCAGGGCCCAGACGCAGGGGGTACGGAGATGAAAGGGCCGCGCAAAACTGACAGGAAAATCATCCTCGCTGGCATTATGACGTACGGTTTGAAACAAAGACGAGAGATTTACATAAAGATATGATACAGTTGTGTAAAAAAGTGCGGCCGGGTTGCGTTACTGTGCCGCTGAGGCGGAAATAACGGCTTGTATTTTCAGCCATAACGGCTCGTTTTATTATTCCACCTATACGAGGATGGCGGAATACATCAGTAGTCGCGGGG
Organism: Menidia menidia; assembly: GCA_907169785.1. NCBI lineage: Eukaryota > Metazoa > Chordata > Actinopteri > Atheriniformes > Atherinopsidae > Menidia > Menidia menidia. The sequence goes on from CAJRST010022223.1 coordinate 16,799,096, forward strand.
CACAGAGTCCACTGACCTCCAAACTGAAATGAAAGACTCCCATCTTTGGGTGTTGAACTTGGCTCTTTTTCCTTGAAGCGTACAGTAAACTTTTCCCCGCAATTCGTTTTTGTGTCACTTCTGATTCGGGATGAATTATTGAGTGCGGCTCAGTCGGAGCCGTGGCAGCCGGAGTCGTGGGGGTTGAAGGGGGCAGATTCGGTGGGCTGTGACTGCCACCAACTCCACAGAAAGTGATACATGTGCGTAACCTCCTGAACGAATGGCAGCGCAGAGGAACGAGCCCCTCAGCCAGCCAATAGGGAGGATGAAGGGTGGTGAAGATTCAGCAGCACACAAAAAGAAAATGTCCTACTTTACTAATACTAATACACACTTGGGCTCATGACACCTGAAAGACAAGTTAGTTTAGGGAGTAAAAAGCCGAATTAAACAGATATTTTGAAATCTGGGAAAGGATGTTTCATGGAAAGTAGGTGTTACAGAGGGCGGTTTTCCAGAGGGTAACTTGGATGGACAAATTGATGGTTTACTGGTATGCACTACTGACTTGTGTAGTTTGTCAAAGCGCGGATGCTCTTCAACGATTCACACCCCATAATATCCACATTATGTCTTTGCCATGGCCAGCCAAACCTGTATTTATCCTGTAAACTGATGCGATCACCATTGATACGAAGTCACTCGACAGGAAACTATCTGTGAAATCTTCTTTTTTTTCCTTTTGAAGGAGCTCAAATGTGGACGAGAATAATCCAAATGTCCTCTGCATCAGGATTGAAAAAAAGGGGGAAAAAAGCACCTATATGAGTCAGGCCTTGAAAGAATATTCAGGTTTTGTATGTGAAGCTGCACTATGTGCCTATTAGGCTTTTCCAACATTACTCTCCGGTAGCTTCTGTTTCCCATCTCTGAAGGTCTGCAGACTTACTGCGTGCATCGGTCTCCTTAACAGAGTGTATAAAACATGACAGGTCCTGCGCTGTCATCTGGTTGCTCCGGCGTTACATTGTGGCATGCCCTATATTTGTCTAAAAAGAGAAAAATCTTCCTTAAAACCCCACAGACAGAATGTTCACATGCACACATAGACGTGTGGACTCACACGTGTAAGTTTCTCCAAGAGAGCTGCGCTGGGATGTGTGGGACGAAGGCTCTGTCTCGGGGGATTATGCATTTTTAACAAGTCCTTCCCACTGCTGCGTTGTGCACACTTGGCATGTGAGTGTGGGGAAATGTAAGCCATTGATGAAGGAGTTCTTATTCCGTGGATCGGTATAGCCAGAGCCAGAGTGCCCCCATAACAAAACCAAAAGCGATGCGAGCCATGTCAGACGTGCCCGTCAGGCGGCGTTAATGGTGGACGCCATGTTTAGGTGTGCGGTCGGGCGTTGGAAGTAGTGACAGCTGAAGCATTCAGAGTGAAGGTGACTGCGGAGACAGAGGTGGGTTTGCTATCGGAAAACCCACCGAATGTTTATTCATCAACAAACGCACAGGGACAGGCATCCATGCTCTGATTTTCCAGCTCAAATAAAAGAAAATTAAGATGGGATAAAAAAGTGTTCTGGACAGAGAAATGAGTCAAGAGGTGCTGCATGTAGAAAAGGAACATCATTACATTTCTTGAATGCAGCTATTGTACTAATTTTATGGTTAGTCTGCTCAATGAGGTTTTTTTTTTTGGGGCGCTAATGAACTAATGAACCATCTCCTATCTGAGTTTGCATCACATTCTCAGTGTTTGGCTGTAAATTACAGAGGTCTGTGCGGCTGTGGTGTTTGTCATCCATTTATTTGAAGCAAGTTTACTGATTGCGTACGCAAGTCTCACACCATACAATTACACAGTGGAATGGTTTTGGATTATTGAAATAAAATAAGATAAGCAAAGGTTAAATAAATAGATTAGAATGTTGCGGATTTGTGGTCTGGGAACTCGTCCTTTAAAAATGACACATGCAAACTTCAGCATTTCAATCACATCTTGGGAATTATTTCAGTCGAACTGTTGCAAAGTCCTCAAGTAGACAAAAACTATGGAGCGACTAAATACCCTTATGTCATTATAAAAAGAAAGGTGAGGCCGGAAGCACAATTTCAGGATATTTGTGAAACTGTTTTTAGTCCGATGTGTCTTTGTATTGGTTTTCTGACACAAGAATAGCCCCTCTTTGAGTCTCCGTCCTCTCTGAGACACATAGACACAGTTTGGGTGTTTACAACATCTGCTTTGATTGATCTGATCAATACCTCATATGTTCCAAGGTAGTTTTAAAGTTAGAGCCTGAAAAAGCGACAGATAGACCCCCCCCCCTCCACGCGTTTGTCTGAATAGCTGCTCATTCTCTGTACCTGAGAAAGCTCACAGGCGAGTGAGTGACAGCTGCTTTGTTGGCCTCCTTTTCTGTATTTTTCCCCCCTACATCTGTGTGTTTACCTTGTGGAACTTTTTGACTTTGTTGTGCTCTGTGTGTGAGCCTTCTTGTGTGTCTGTTTTGAGGCTGAACGCTCAGAAGCTGTGATGCAGAAAGGCAGAAAATTTGCAACAGCGCACTGAGCTTACAGATTCGAGGATTTTCGTTTCTTGCTCTGTGGCGCCGGTTTGCTCCTGTTTGAGAGCAATGTTCTGAGCGGGACTGGAATGGACTTAGGTTTTGTGAGTCTGTGCGTGTACGCTCCTCTGTAGTGTATGAGCCACCAACCTAGTGTTCCAGACAGAAGTGATGATGGCAAATCAATCTTTTTTTAATCCTCTGTCCTCTTTCTGCACGGCAGGAGGAAGGATGGAGGCAGACGCAGTGCTGCTTGAAGGTAAACTCAGACTGAAATGATGCCTTCTCATGACAAAATTAGGAAGATTAGATGGCAATCCCTCCATTTCTGTGGATGTAATGCCATTCCTCCTTATTGATAATGGCATTTTAGGGCCATGCCATTCTGTGGATTGACATAGCTGCAGGGACATGCAGATTTTCATTGTTTAATTAGTTCGATCTTCATTATTTCATGCAGTTTTAAGCAGGAGGCCAACAAATACAACCTCATTTTAGGGCTTGGTGTTCAATTTGATATTTTTCCTAAGGGGTTGATGGGTATTGTAATAAAGTATGCTATTGAAGGCAAAGGTATCTAGTATCTTCCCTCTCCCCAGTCTTTCTTTAAATATGAGTCGATGTTGTAACTCTCCCTAAAAAATTGTCTGATGTCAGATATCCAGTCAGGCTGTAAACAATTAGAAAGTTTGGACGGGGCTAATTGTTTCTTCGGTAATCCATTGTATGATATTCATCTAAGAACTGAACATTAAATTGAAATCCTCTAACACATAATGCCATCACTCTGTCCATGCCTAATAAACACGTTGTTATCCACTGATACTCACTTAACGTAATGGGGAATGATTGTCTGCATATTCCAGCCTATTTGTATGTCCTAACGGTTACCTTGTTGTGAAATGCCTATAGCAATATTGTTAATCCAGGCATGCATTATTACATTAATTGGTTCTGATTAAGTGATTAATTAACAAATGGCACCCTAGTCAAGCACAGCCCATTAAAACGGTGGTGCTGATGTTAGAGCTCGGAGATGTAAATGGAGACATCAAGAAATTAGAATAAATGAGTTTGTTTGTGAAACTGAGAGGGAAAACACAAGGGCAGCCAAGCATTAAATTCAATTGAGTTGAGCCTGTCAATAGCAGGGCAGGGGGCCATTTATTCCAGTGCCCTTGTATGGGATCTTTGTCACCACCAAAATGATGAATGAGATGCTGAGAGATGAGACGGAGGAACACGAGGTGGGGTGGGGGTGGGGGTGGGAAGGGAAAAGTTTAAACAGAATCAACGAGAGCCTGAAAACAGGATGAAAATCAGCTGTAGAGAAACAGACGAGCGTGTGGATTCGTCCAAACTTTTGACTGTGAGTGTGTACGACGTTAAAGTTGAATGTGGTTTTGCTGAATTCCCAGTGGGAGTTGTTTAAGTGATATATTTAAAGCTTTCAACAGCCAGCCCGCTTTCTGCCTCCGTACACAGCATTTTTCTTGCATCGGTCCCCGGCTCAACTTGTGACTATTTTGCCAAAAAAGGCATCGAAATGTCCATTTATAATAAACTGAGCCATTTAACAGCTTGCATCCAGGAGAGCTTACAAGGGTAGGGTGACATTCAAGCCTCTGTACAATAAGAATCTCCCGTCTACTCTTAAAGTGTTACATCTTTTAAAATCTATTTAAAAGAACAAGGAGAGCAATTACAGTCACAAAGCAAGTGGAGGTTAGATGTGTAAGCGCTATAATAGTTAAAGGAGGTGTTATTGGTGTATAGGGACACCTGGCTCCGGTAGCACTCGGCGTTTGGTCTTATGTGATCAGACTGCAGTGCTAGATTTTGTTCCTGAGAGGAACACAGCGGTTGAGAAGGAGTATTAACCCGTATGGCTGTAGTTAGATCACTAGATCGACACCCTAAAAGCAAGTTTATGGCTTAAAAACAGCCTCCAGTATCCAGTGCTTTTTTTTTGGTCATTGAAATACCTCAAAGGTTTTCCCACATATTTAACATGGCCCAAAATAGAGCTCTGCTGTCAGTCAGAAATGAGTTCACGACGAGCATTTTTCATCTCAAGAACACGGTGAGGATTTTTTTTTTAAATTTTTTTTTTACCGTCCTCCAGATTGGCTTCAGCAACAGTTTCATTTCCCCAAATGGCTTCACTCCACAGATTTTATTGCGAGGTGACCTGTGATAAACCGTTCAGTTGCCGAGCCCTTTATCAAAGCCCCTGTCTCTTTTTCGGTCATATTCCAGTTTTTGATTTAACGGTTGGTTCAGTGTGAGACTCCACCTGACACAGGTCAGCATTATGCAGACCGCCTTCCGGCAGCTCAGACCTGATAGGGACTGGTCTTGTTGTGAGCGGGTCGCGCGGTAATTAACCCGCCTCATATGCATTGTGCTTTGTGTTAGCAAATGAACCGAGCGCTTGGGGTGGTTTGAGCTATTAGCCCCGGTCGTGTGTGTTTGTATTTTTATCCAAAGGCTCGGCTTCACAGTCGGCAGAGCATACATCTCATCAAAAAGCCTTCATCCCGTAAGTGTTTGCCAGCATTTAGATGGTTTACTACACCAGCTGTAGGCCATCCTAATCTTCTTCTGCAGATCGTTTTGCTCCCAGCTGTCTGACAGAGGATGCTGAGGTTGCTATTGAGGGACAGACAGTAGCATTGCTCCATAGCATGAGGCTCCGGTATAGAGATTAAATCCCCAGGCCTACCCAGATGTCAAATAACATTATCGGTAGTTTCAATGACACAAAACCGTCTTTTGATGAAGCTCCCCGTCATTGAGCCATTGATTTGGGCTTTTCCATTCAACTGCTGCATGTCGGTATCCAGTAGGAAATGCAAAATTGGTAATCTGCCTGTGAATGCATGAGCCAGTATTGTTACATCATAAAGCATCGCAGGAAAGCTGGCAGCTGTAGAGAATCTATTTCCATTCAAAACTAAATGCAACTACCATGCTCCATTTTAAGCTCACTAAAACACATGTTGCCGTGACCCGGTGTGCCTTTTTAAGCTTCAGTTTTTCTTTATTCACAGTTGTATCTGCGCCATTCAAAGTCCATCTGCAAACCCTATTGATCGTTTTAATAACGTAATAAAGTGTGGTATTCAATAATCTTTTCGTATTGAAGCGGATTCTTGTTTTTGCTTTTTTAGCTTTGGGAAAAGATCATGAGATCAAAATCACACGAAACGTCAGTGTGAGGAACATGTATTCTTCTCTTTTTGAATACGTGAAGTCGAGAAATCAAAATCCTTTTACACTAACTCAACATGCTTCATAGGCCCTCTAATCCCTGACATTTGTGGTTTTTCATACTTGTCATTTCTTATTAGACATAACTCAGCAATTGATAAATAAAACACTTATTTTAACAATTGCCAATGTGTGTAAAAAAAGCAAAAAACATTTACTCTACATTTTAATTTGCGCAGCGATATGAGCCAGAAATATGAGACGCAGAGGAGCAGTTTAATCCCATTGCCAAGTTTAATTTAGCCATGGGGCAAGTTTTTTCTTAGGTCAAAGTAATCAGAGGCTTTCACTAATTATTATTCATTTGTTGGATATCCATCCAATCATATAATTATTTTTTCAGAATATCTGATGAAGAAAATGCGATTATGTACTATTTGGCGCTTACTAACATTTTACATTTAAGTTTTATGTTATTAAATGTTAGTTTTGATGGCACAGATTCTTGAGCCAAAGCTCTGACAGAAGACTGGAGGAAGAAAGTGTAATTAAAAGGGAACCAGTCAGACTTCAAAGCAAAACAGACCATAAATAAATGAATATGATGGAATAGAGAGTTGAATGTACACTGGAAATTGAAGCTTTTGAATTACTAATATTACAACGATGTGCCCTTGGAAAAGTTTTCGAAACAGCCCTCAGTTCTTCGCCATGTAAATGCAATTTGTTTTGTTCCATTTTGACCTCAACTTCCCAAGTTTTTCCTTTTTTTTGTTTTAAGAAATGGATGCAGTCTGTCACAAGCTCAGTAGTTTGATCTGTTCAGAAGGTAAAAGTGGTCCCTCTTTTCATTTTTGACTCCCTTTTGATTGAAAAAAAGATTAAAGATAGACTGAAGTCTGAGAAAAAGATTTCTAAAGGGAAGACACCATCCCAGCTTTTCGTCACTCCACTTTTCAAACGTCTGGCTTTATTATCCAGCTTTGCTTTGCAGTTTATTTTGCATTCTTTCAGACACAAACTAAGTATTCTCTTTTAAGTTTTAGCAGTTGCTGTTTTCTATTCCCCGTGGGTCTTCAACTGGCTTCATTATACAGCATTATTGATGACAAGTTTGCTCATCTACGCAACGCCATTAAACTGTCGTCTTTTTTGTAACGCAGTGTATTAACGGCTTAATGTCTCTCCATAAATTACCTGACAAAGACTGTGACACAAATAACCATGCGGCAAGGTTCTGGAGGAAAAGACATTTTCAAGTACAGATGGATCCATCAGCAGTGCAGTAATAGGACTCAAAGTCATTAACATAACATTAATTCCTTTATTAAGGATACTGGAAACAAATAGCTTTTCAGAAAGATTCTGACTCGCAGCCAATCCACTGCTGTACGTGAGAAGGAAAATCAGCTTACACTCAAGTGGAGCACTCGTGGAGGCTTAGTGGGAATGGCGCCTCCATTCTTGTCCCCCCCACTCTGTTTTACTTTAATGCCGATGTTCTTTCAATCCAAATACATCTTCTACAACCCTGTTTCTTTTGTGCTTTTTGCTGACTTTTGCTCCCATTTTCAGCCCCCTTCTGTCTTCATCCCTACCCCCTCACCCCACGCAACCACCCCTTCAACCAGGAACTGAATGGACTGTGAACGCTGTAATTGTGTGTCTGTGTGTAATTACGTGTTTGAATGAAGGGCAAGTTAATGAGATCAACTTCAGCCGTCCCTACGCGGGAATAGCTCTGACGGATAGAATTGTAGGACCGCTCTGGTGTGGGTTTCATATTACCCACTGGTGTACCCACGGGCTCTCCCTGCACGTGAGACCGCTACACCACCTTCATCCTCCGTTCTGAGAAATGTTTTGCTCATCCACAACCCTTTTAGGGGTTTCGTTCACTGCTTAAAGCTGTTACTCCCAGCCTGCTTTAAGGCAGCGCGGGAGTTTGTAAAAGTACACTCGCATAACAACCGACCGTGAACTTCTGCGAATCTATTTCAGTTTTCCCTTCTGCCTCTGTGCACGTCGGCCCATCTGTTGGACCTCACCAGCTGCGTTGGGCCACCAAGCCCTACCGCCTTCTCCGATGGTTGGAAAAATCCATCTTAATTTGAGAAGCTATTGCATTTTCACATTTTGGATAGATGCCCATTCATAATTCATAATTCACTTACCCATATCTATCTTCAATTCAGTCCGCATCATGTGCTCTGGGGTTTTGCAGGTGAGAGGCCTTGATCTGTGGGGAAACCATCCAGGTGGGTTAGTTTAACGGGATGGGCTGTGCACGGTTGCTTACTGCTTTGATGAAACACACGGGGCTTGCAAAACCATTTCGTTGTGTTGTTTTTCCTGAGAAGTTTGCATGAATAGTTTGAGTGTTACTTTCAGTGTGCATAAAGTCAAAAACAGTTTAGCTTTTGCACATACTGAGCTGGAATAGCTTATTCCACCACCACCCAGCGTAAGGTTTGTGCCACAGCTGCTCTAAATAGGCAGTGTTGGCAGGTATCGAAATAATTATACGATGGCTCTGTAAAGTTCCCACTTTGATTGAATGTCAATCCCTGGGAAAAAGGGGAGTTCTGTGTGGAGTCTGCATGTCGCTTGAGTGGGTTGCTGCCAGGTTCTCCGGCTTCTTCCCACCGTCCAAAATCATGCATATCAGGTTAATCATGCATATCTCTAAATTGCCCCAGGACTGAATATGTGTGTGTGTGTTTGTTGGTTAAAACAGCAGTCTGTAGAAGCTCTTAAGTCAAAATTATATTTTTAAAACTACAGTAAAATTTCTATTGTTATCACATCTAATTTATTAATGCGATTCAACCGCCTGTTTGTTTTAAAAGTAAAGCTTTAGTCAACTTTAAAAACTCAGAGTCAAAAGATATCCAAACCTCAAAAAACCTCAAAATGTTTGTTTTTAAACCAAAATGCCCGTCCTCGTATGTGGCTGATGCCCGTCTCTCTGTTAGAGGTGGGTTATCATCATGGTCACAGCAGGCTCGGCCACACAGTCCTGCTGAGCGGTTGATGTTATGGGAATGACGTGAAGGTGGGACTGAATGAGACACAGGCAAGAGCAAATGTCCTATTTTCTATTTTTTTATTTTCCTCTCTCTTTCTTTGTTGTCTTTGTTCAGTCAGCACATTATTTGACATTTCTTTTTTGTATTGTACGGCAGATTAATTTTTAAAATGGTTGCTAAATACATAACTGTCACACGTATACAAAGAGAAGTGTTCGTGTTTGCTCTGAGCTGCGTGGACGGCTTGTCTGATTGCTCATGTTGCACAGATGGTTCCGCCTGTCCACAATGGTGCCATGGGGCGCTGCCATCCTCCAGTTGCGATGAGCTGGGCACCATGGCAGAAACTGGACACTAATACACCCACTGTTGATTTTTTGACACAGTCCCCATCTCTCTCAGCATGAGGGTCTTTAAACACCATCTGTCCCTGGTGTTGTGCCCTCCCAATTCCACCCTTTTGCCTGCGCTCTCTTTCCCCAACTCTCCAAATCCACTTTATCCATTTCAAGCATGCTCCGGTTCGAGATAAAACCCTCCTCACCTGACCAAAGCAACTACAAATCGCTTTCTCTGACCTTCACTAAATGTCAAACCATCCACTTGATTGCTTCTGCGTCATCATCACACTCCCCTCTCGTGGCTACTCACTTTACCAAGTGAACTTTCCCTCATTTTTCCTCCAAATCAGGAGCCAATTTGAGGCTTTTCTTCTGGATTTTTAGAGTATAGAACACAACATGTGTGACATGTCCTCACTTTTAGTTTAAATATGGAGAGAGGAAATGTGGATGTCTCAGACTGATGTCCTTACCTTTTTTTTTTGGTCTATAGATTCTTCCTTCCTTCCCAACAGGCATCCTTTTGAACAGAAACATTCCCAGAAGCCCGGAATAGAGCAGCTTTGAAGGAGTGAAGCCATTAGTGGACACTCACCCACTATGAGGCTCCTGGGATGAGTCTGCTGCAGAGAGTCAGATAACAACTTAAAGCACCAACACACCAAACTTTGAAGTGGGAACTTTGTGTGTCTCAGACGTTTTTTTTTCTCTGGTTGTGGTTGCTGAGTGCCACAGCAGATTAGAACTCCGTGGATTGTTTGGACTTTGATGTATATGCAGAAGGATGGCGCTAAGCTCCTCTGCACTTTCATTCACAGGAATACTTAGAGTTAATGAGTTCTCCCCTCAGATCTCCCTGAATGCATCGGCACAGGTGTGTGCAGTTTTCCGTGTGTGTGTGTTTGCAGATTGCGAATAAACTCTTGTCTCATATTTGTGGAATCTTTCTCACAGTGAGTCGGCTCGCTGATCCATTCGTGCTCGACTTAACAAAGCACTCAAATGATTTAATTAATCTAAATTAGGAATCTTAAGCTATTTCCTGTCTCGGTAGGTTAGTGTTGGTTTTCCTTCTGTTGAGCAAAGTAGGATTTTTGTATGTCTTTGGTTGGTTAACTTGCCAAGATAGTGTGCGACGTAATCCTCAGGTCTAATCTTTGACCAGGATTTTCCGTTTTCAACAGTTGTGCTTGTAGCCACTACGTTTTTCTGCTTTCTAACTGGGCGGTTGGATCCCAGGCTAGAAGTAGAGGGGTATTGCCTGCACTGGAGCCTCAAAGAGGGCGATGTTCTGTGTCCTGTTTGTGCCGGTACCAAGCCGGATAATTGCACGGGTAGTATCAGGATGGGCATCCGGCGTAAAACCTCCTGCCAAACCTACCGTGTGGGTCAAGGCTGATGCGCCGTGGCGACACCTAACAGGAAAAGGCGCATACCGGTGCACTATTTGCTCTTCTTAAACGTTAGCAAACCGCCCTTTGTTGACTGGTGAGAGTAGGACAGCGTTCTGGATAATGCCACACCCTCATGGCAGCAGAAACGGAGCAGCGCTGTGTTTTCCAAGGAGCTGCATATGGAGGGATATTCACTTTGTCCGCCAGCAGCTGTGGCTCTATTAAGGGTTTGGCTCATTGGATCTGGAGCCATCTGCTCTGGACCGAGATACAGGGAGTGGAACTTTTACAGTGCCAGAATCTGTAGTGTCTGTCTGAGTCTGAGTTTTAACTGGCTGCTCACAGCCTCATAAGCTGCTCATAACACTTCTTACTCATTACACGTTTTGCTCCGCATTTTAGATGACGTACAACTGCACAAACTGGCTTTTTAATTCACAAACAAGGGCCCCTGTCCCAGTACATGCATCAGAAATGTACTCAGTTTGGTTTTTGTGCAGCCCAAAACCACAGATTACACATTACTGGGATACTTTTTATGATGATGGATGGGATTATTACGGGACCTCGTATTTCTTTCAGTTTACATTTAATTCAGTTTATTTTTCAGTTTATATTGGACATTTTTTTAACGTATTAAATTCTCACATTCTTCCTCACATGCCGGAGTTCAAATTCACTGCACAGATGTCAGTTTCTGATAAGCACCTGATCTCCTGTTACACCTCTTGTTAGAGGTGTTGACCTTTTCTCCTCACATCTATCAACAAAGCAGGATGAATTAAAAAAAAAGAAAAAAAAAATCTTTGCAGATTTGAAAAATGTCGAGCCAATCGCTGTCTGGCCTGCAAGAAAAGATTAGCTTTCTGTTTACCTTTTCTATGTGCCCTCACTGCACGTCACCCGCATGCTGAGTGCTACAGGGATGGAGGACTTCATCTGCCAGCAGAGAAATGGCAGACGAAGCAGGAACGGTTGAACATTTTTCGTTCTTTTTTTTCCATTCTTCAGAATTCACAAATTTCAAGTCAGGATTTTCTGGAAATTTTCAGTCTGGAAATGTTTTGATTCAGGCACCAAACAGTTTATCTGAGAGTGTCTGCCTAGATTTTAGTGGATTATTTTTGCTCCAAAAAATCTTAACTGTGTTTTAAAAGTCTCGCCTTGATAAATGACTAATAGTAAATCAATAAATATATTGTTTAATAATACAAGTAAATTGTTAGCAAGATAAAACCCAGACGTGAAGCAATTTGTGTGGAAGGATTTTGCCAAAGTTCACGCCTACACACAGACTTGAGAAGTTTCAGATGGAATTGGCAAAAATTCAGCTGGAGGATCTGCAGGCTGGGTTCCATCTGACCCTCTACATGCTCGCCCTGTCACACCACTCCAGGACTTCTTTGGCAGGACAAGCCAAGAAGCAGCAGCAGAATAAATAAAGTTTACAAAAGGAATAGAAAGTCACCCTAAAGGGATAGTTAGAAACGTTTTTAGAAATGATCTCAGGTTATTACAGCAAAGCCTTTTGTCTCCTTTGGTCCTGCAGAGTTTACAGAGATATTACTCAAAATGCATTTGCTTGTTTAATTAAGATTATGAGATTCTGTATGAGTGTAACATAACCATGAAAAAAAGGAGAAACGGGTCCAAAGGTTTCTCACATCTAAACACTCGCAAACTATCCTGTGATCTTTAACATTATCAGAAAACACTGGCACATAAAATAGTTTGTTTCCAAATTCGTGATGGCAGCACGGTTTACACGCTGCTCCCGCTGAGCTGTGAGAGACTCAAAGATGTAAAATCTCATGTGAGCTGACATTTAAAGTATCATCCAATTAAAACCCTAATTACTGTTTGGATGGAGTCGAAGCGTCTGTGACAGCGTGCTGTGTTTTGTGGTTCAAAATGAAACATCCCCAGTTTTGCACACAGCAGAATGTCTTCAGATTACCCCACAGACAAAAACAACATCTGACCCCTAAAATCATTAGACATCAGATTCTGTCTCTTGCATTTTTAGCTGATGTTTGAGCACTGCGTGGTATTCTTCAAGTTCCCATTGCATGTGTGTGTGTGGATATTTTTCTATGTTGGCACGCTTAAATGCTTGTGTGTGTAATTACAAGGATTTTGAGTGATTCCTGTATTATGTTCTCAATCCCACTCCACTGTGAGAATGACAGATCCAATTCTCACTGTCACAGAGGACAGTTTGTGTTTATGCCAATTTCTTGTATGAAATGTCTTGTCGGTTCAGTAGCAGGCGCATCACTATGCATTGTGCACAGCTTTCAGGGGAATTCTCCAGGAAACTGCTCGGGCTCATCAAAATAGTGACACGTTTTTAGCAGAGCGGCGCCAAAAATCTGGCTTTCAAATTCATCCGTCTGCTGTTTTTAAATTTTCTAAAGTATATTACTAAAAGTTACTCAAAAGGGCTCGATGTGCCGATCGGAAGAGGAAGTGTCAGGACGTGCGAAATATTCACGTGTAATATCGCAGCTAAATAATGGCACCGTGCCTCGAACACCCTGACTTTAAATAACACATCCGAAATCAGGACTCTGTATCCACAATTTTCCAATTCTCACACTGAAATTGAAATATGATGACAGAAAGCCTTCCGTCTTACATCCCCCTCACCTCAGTCTTTGCACTCAGAACTGATGAAAGTAGATGCAAACCTGCATGTAAACTCATTTTGGATCCCTCTCTGCTTTTTCCCCTGAACTTTCTTTGGAAAGAGGGAAGAATGGCAGTTACTAACCCATTTACAGAGATCTCAATCTGGGCCTGTGTGACCTACAGCTGGCCCCACACAGCCACACACAGATCGAGGACAGGTATTGTACCCGGTGTGTACAGGCACTTACATGCGTTGTGGGCACAGCTTGACAGCACCTTTGTACATGCTCGGTGTGTTTTGGGTGCAGTTCATTTGAGTGCACACGGCTCAGTGAAGCTCATCACTTTCCAGACCTTCCGGGCCTGTTGCTCCCTCGCCAATGCTCCAACCTGTCAGCCACGTGTCCCTCCTCCTCCCCGTTTCCTCCTCTCTCACTTGTCTCTTTGTCATTCAGCTTCACACAGTGAACTGATGAATGGTCCCAAGGTGATGCGATGACAGTTGCTGTTGTTTGCTCATTCTCCATTCCCCCTCAATACTTGAGAAGGTGCTTTCATTTACAGAAACAGAGATATCATTTTGGGAGATTACAGATCTTTTCTGGTCCTGGATTTAGACCATTTTATCTTACGATAATAAAAGAGAGGACTGATCCTAATTCTGGACTTATCTTATCTGTTTGTGACACAGCCTGCTGAGTTAAAGATGACTATTGGCTACTGATGAGTAGGCAGGTTCTAATGTGACCGATCGCATTTTCTTAAGCTGTTTGTGATTATTTTTCCATAATTGTCAGAAGCGTTTGTGTAAAACAACTGACTCCCCCTGTCATCCTTTTGTGAATTTCGTGGTTCTTAGTACACGGCATGTGATTGACTGCATACTGATGAGCATTCATTTAAATTAATGCCATAGTCTAGTTGCAAAGCCAAGTTCCAGCATTGCTCTGGGCACATTTACATTATTTTTGTCATCCAAATGCAAACGTAGCCGCTTCACTTGGAGAAGACCGTCTGTGGGATTGGCAGCATAAGGTGCCAGTTCCTGGTGTTAATGCCCATAATCTAAAATTGATCACATTTAAATGACATTTGAATTGCTAACAGCTCTACTAATATGACAACTCAGTCAAGGTTCACAACCTGCAAGCCGCACAGCAGCTTTCCTTCAGTTTGACCTTTTGGTAGAATATCAGATTGATGAAAGGTTCTTATCAGATTTATTCATGTGAGAGAAAGAAATAAAAAACAACTCAGAATGAATGATTTGGATAAAATACCATTGAACTGCAGTTTTTTTTTCAATGTTGGATGTTGAATAGTTATTTTATCAAGAGAAAACCGCTTCTCTGTCATTTTCTCTTGACTGACTCAATCCCACTTAAAAATCTGACGATTGTGGTTGTTGAACAGACAAATCAAGTGATTTTGAGATGGTTTCAATGGGGTTTAGTTAATACATGCTTGTGCAATTGTCAAAATGATCTTGACTAGAATGAGCAATAAATTAGTTGCTTAACTGATTTTTTTGGGTGGAGAAAATCCAACACTAAAACATCATCAAATGAAAATACTCTCCTCTTTGTTAAGATGAATAGCTTGATGCTGATAGGGCAGTGCAGAGCCCTGGTTGAGTTCAATAGATCTCAGTCCTTGTGGAAATTGGAAGCTCATTTACAAGCCTGCAGTTGGCTGCAAATAGAAGTAAAAACATTAAGAGGCTGAACCCTAAAGTGTATTTTCTTATTTATGCCTGCTCCCCCACTCATTACACCTGTCAGTGGATAAACAGCATAAAGGAGGCAGTTGTGAGACTGGTGAGGCTCTCCAGCTGCACCCCAGCAGCTGTCGCTGAGTCACATGGCCTCGGTTATTTATGGCACCTGAACCACTTATTCATAAGATGAACCTGTAATTCAGACTTAGCTGTGATTTATTTACTGTAAACCATGAGCAAACATCGGAAAATAGATCACTGGTTAATTAAAAGAGCCCAAATCGGATGAATGGAATCCAATATGGTTTAATTTGCTTTGTTTTAGTCTCCTGTTTTGAGAAAAATAAAAAGATGGATTGCCGTGTTTTTTCAAACGTACAGTTTTTTATTTATCTATTTATTCATTCATTCATATTGGTCTTTGTCCAGCTGATATAAATTGGCAATGAAAAAATGTGGGCATCCTAACTCAAAACATTTTTAACTGGAATAATCTAGACAAATGTCGGAAAAAATAACGTTAAACGATGATACATTCCATTTCTATTTAAAAAAAGGGCCCATATTATTGAAATGTTTCTTTATTTTAAACGAATAACCAAAAAATAATCAAAACGGCCGGAGCAAAAGATTGGGTACCCCCTTTTGCAAATATCACAAGTTGCCAATAGGGGTGTGGGACATTAGTTAGCCTGATTGGGTTATGGCTGGTTCACCTTTATTGATAAAAAAGACCAGGTGATGTAAGTTTCAAAGCCTTGGAAATACCCAGACTCCTCTGACCTTGTCTAAACAATCAGAAACCATTGATTCCTCCAAGCTGTTGCTTAGAACTCTGAAACTTAAAATGATTGATGCCCACAAAGGAGAGGAAGGCTATGGGAAGATCGCAAAGCGTTTGCATGGGCCAATTTCCTTCAGGTACCAATTTTCAGACTGTAATTAAGAAAGGCCGTTAATGGGAACAGTGGGGGTCAACACAAGGTCTGAAAGACCTGATGATATCAGAGAGAAAGACTCAGAAGGATTTTTAGAAAGGGAAGTCAGAACCTTGATTTGATTTTAAGGGACCACTGAGAAAGTTTAATGGATGCTGAAATTGTGGGACATTCTCACCACAAAATTCAGCGTCTGAATTGTGCAAAAAGGCATTTAAACCTGAGGTACCGTAGAATGATGAGGATAAAAAAAGTTATTTAAGATGGGGTTGCCCTAACTTTTGTCATTGTATGTAAAATTGACAGTGAGTAATAAGGCAGTACAGAATAAGATTCAATCAGTAAACTTTTCAAAGAAATAGATTAAAACACAAAGTGATGTGTGTATATTAAAAACAGGAAACGTCTAGAACAATAAATTAAATCACATGCCCCATCCCTCACTCATAAACCAGTAAAAAGGTCAACCCTCGACTTTGCTTTTTCTTTCATTTTCTTGTCATTCATCTATTAGCACATAAACTGAGCGTGCTTTTTTATTGTGGTACATTGTGCGTGCTGGTATAAACATGCACTCAGATCACTGACCCAAATTAAAGTCTTCTATGAGCGACTTCACGCGAGCCACTCAGTTCAACGTGTGTTCTGACCTATGATTGGACGGCGCTCCGTCATGGCGCTGCATGTTTAATTTACTCGGCTGCAGCTGCTCTCGTATCAGAAATTGCCGTTGAAGGCTGCAATACAATTATGCTTTATATCAACAATGGGGCTGTGTTTTTCACCATTTGATTGCTTGTTCACTGAAGTGCTCGTGCCTAAATTCTCCCTTGCCAGGATAAACAAATATTAGCCTTCTCAGCACTCAGGTCTCTCCCCGCCCGCTTCATTCTTTCCACAGCCTGCTCGGCCCATCACCACGGTTCCACCTGTTGAATGCTAAACAACACATATCGCAGTCCTTATCTCTCAAACCGCCTTCGTTCTATCGAGGTGAATTATTTACATCATCAAAGGCACTCCCGCCGTACCCGCATGAAAGCCTACAATGCATTAAAGGAGAGCTTTGAATTGTGAGATTGCTCCTTTTGGCAGCGAACGCCTCACTGTTGATTTAACAGAGTTAAATCATAACTGAAACAACGACCGAGCTGAAAGGCTTCTCCAATCACGTTTGCACTACTTCAAAGAGTCCATTTTTCTCCCACTAATGACTGACTTTTTTTGCAGGGGGCTCCGCAATCAAAATGGTGCTCAACTGTTGACTTCACGGACCCCAGGTGGTTGATTTGCCATTCCAAAACCATCACTTGCCATTTCTGTCACATCAGTAGAACTTTTTGGGACGTTTAAGGTGGAAATCTGCTCCGTGGTGTGACGTCAGCTTAATGGCTACGCAGCATTATGGAGCTGGCTGTCGGGGACGTGCTGAGTGCTGATTATTCAAAAACACTGTTGGTGCGTGTCGTCCCCGAATCGTCGCTCAGTTTTTTTTTAGTGGCTGTTCGTATTTATCACCAACTTTAAGTGCTCTCACAGAGTTCCTCAGGGGGCTATAACTCCGACTAATGGAAAACAAAGACCAGGCCAAGTCGGGCCGGGCACCGTGCTCCTCGTCCTCTTCCCGTACATCCGCCCAGATCGTTCTTTAGACCGTCATGTTGAATTTACCGACCTTACAGACCTACATTATTGCTTGCAAACATTATATGTACGTGCACTATCTCGCCTCACAGAGTCCTGGCATGACTTTTTTGTGCGTCTAACAGATTGTCTACATTTGCTGTGACAGGCATCTGGACAGATGATGGGTTGTTTGATGGAGTGATGAAGGAATGGGGAATTTGAGGGATGTATTGATGTAAGCGTCATAATAAATATATTTAGTCATGTTTTGCAGGCTGAAAAAGGTGGATTGACCCAGGTTCAAACTCAACAGGGGGAAGGTAGACACACAGTAGGAAATAGAAAAGCTGCGTAGAATCTGTTGCAACCTACGCACTCATATTAACACGTGCACACTTATTAAAAGTTGTGGATAAATGCATGACCTATTCCGTTTAGCTCATGTGAACGCGGCGCCGCAGTATTTTAACTCCAAAGAGGATGTTGTCAAGGTGAGGAATATTCTCTGCTTTGCGGCATTATTCAGGTGCGCTTTCTTTAACCTTGGGCTGTTGGTAATTAGACTTTTAATCACAGAACATATATCTAGTGCAAGTATCCCTCGGTGTCCTGCCTGGCATTTAAATCAGCACATTATTTTAAGACCTTGACTTATTTTTTTCCTGGGGAAAAAAAAAAAAGCCATCGTGTGACAAATCAGTGTTTTTTGCAATGAGCTCCGTCATCAGCACCTTAAAAAAAAAAAGGGCTTGTGGGTGTTTTTAAAGCAGAGTGCGTAGTTTGTGCCGGTCGCTGTGACTGATTGGGCTTTGCAGGTAAATAAATCAGTTGACCCTTTCCGGTGCTGCTGTTAATGGGTCTAGCCTTGTCTGAAGACCATCGATGTCTAGTTGTGCCACGGTGTTATCTATTTTTTCTGTAAATGACCTTTATTAAACCAATACATCTCTGTGTGTGAGTAATTAAAACAAAAAGGAGGAGTTATGCTACTGCCATGTTGCTGCCAGTACTAAAGTGTGCCTGCAGAAAATGCACCTAAAGGTTTGCCATTTTCCCATTTTTCTCTGCCAAATGAACCACATGCAGTCACATGTTCGCCATCTTTCAGCTATTTAATTATATTTTAATTATGAATGATCATTTTAACGTATGGCAATACATCTC
The DNA here is from genome assembly GCA_907169785.1 of Menidia menidia. NCBI lineage: Eukaryota > Metazoa > Chordata > Actinopteri > Atheriniformes > Atherinopsidae > Menidia > Menidia menidia. The sequence continues at coordinate 16,817,704 of CAJRST010022223.1, forward strand.
AGGACCCCGCACATGACCAGGGATATTGTTTTATTAACATGGCAGGTTGTGAATTCTTTTTTGTACAGTCAGCAACTAGTGATTTATGCTCAGTGAGTTGAAAATTCTGTATGTTGGGTTAAGTTAATCATTTATGCGTTTTTCCATGGTTATCTATCCCTCCCAGCTTTAATTACATAACATTAGCAGGGATTGCTCAAGGCCAACTAACAAGCCGAGGAGCTGAACTCAGTCTGGAAAACTTGCTCCAAAGGAAGTGATAGAATGTTTATTTTCAGGCAGATTTTTATTAAATTTTTTCTAAAACACACATTATATTTGATTGGCAGCATTTGATAGAGGGTGTGGGTTGACTGTTAAATGTTTCTACTGAATAAATATTGCACTTTTTTGGAGAAAAATTGATATTTTTCGACGCTTTTTACAGTTTCTGATTTTGCTTGCTGAATTCTGCAAACATTTGAGTATTTCTGAAAAAAATCTCTTTCATAATGGTTGGTGAATTTTTTTCTTTAAAAAAAAAATTATTTTACTCTGAGCTTCTCTGCTGCTTTCTAGTGCTGGGTAGAAATAAAGCCTTCCTGATATCCACAGCCTCAGTGTTGACCCGAAATATCTGCTGGGTGACTCATGTTGTTCTGTTTCGTTGGAGTGTTCGTTCAGACAGAGATCCTCTTTTTTTTCCACAGACAGAGAACATTATGCACTAATGTGAGACCCTCTCTTAACCCACAAAAGATATGAGTATCCCCAGGGGAACTTAATAACCTAATAGAAATTCACAAATGCTCATATTAAAAATTATATCTCTTATGATTGAATTTTTTTTAAACAGAAGAATAAGAAACCGGTGAGTTATTTCTAATTAATTCAGTACAAACAAAAGCCCCTCAAAAGGACATGCAACAGATTCACAGTGAGTATCTTGTGCTCTCTTTAATACCCTGAGGGCCTGAATATAACGTTCCTTCCTGCCCTTTTGTTGGACATCTTCTCCCCTGACCTTTATCTTTACAGAGAACACTGAAACGGCTGTTTCTTCCCTGATCCACTCTCTCTTGCCTTTTCGGTTAAACAATGTGTAAGACTGTGGATACAAGTATCTAATTGACCCGGCGTCGTTTCTGTTTCTTCCCTATGTCAGTACACATACATGCTAATGCAAACGAGAGCCCGTAGCTGTGAGTTACACACAGCCAGAGTCTCATGCACTCACGTATCATCCGCTGCCAATTGGTGTGAAGGTCACCACAGCTACCACTGGTAGATGAGCAAAATCACTTTGTCCCTCTCCTCCTCCAATCAAAGGCCTCTCCCACTGCTGTGAGAGCCCTTTAATTACAGTCCCTACTTCAACAGTGTGAGCTTGTTAATGATGTTCCACATTCTGTTCTCCCCGGCGCGCCCTCTAATTATGTCCCCACCCTTCAATAACACGGTTATCACTGGAGGAAGTGCCAGAGGTTTCCCAGCAACTTGCCACATAGGCTACCCCCCACAAGGGCCGTCCGAGAGCCGGGGCCGTTGTCTGACAGAAATCATTCCCTGGAAATCAAATGTGTTTAAAGACTTTCTGCATGTGGACGCTGGAAGGCAAAGTGAAAAGACAACCATCATCTGGGATTTTCGTGGCGAAATAGCTCTCTATAATGGGAAATGATTTTATATGGTACAGTCCTCTCTTAAAAGCACTTGTCTCTCCACTCTATTATTCCAATAAGCGAGATTAGTTACACCATCATCCCAATTTCTGACCGGAGATGAGAGTTTGAACTTCTTAGGAGCTTTTTTCTGACTTAGGAATTGTCACAAAACTATGTTCTTACCACATCTGACTTCATCCTGTAATGCACTCTGACCCCAGCACCGCATTCACAGTCACTGTAAAAGAAACGCCATAGAAACAGCGACTGCGTTTCTTCTTTTTGCACAAAAGCGTGGAAAAGTCTATAAAGTTTTGTAATAATTTAAACCTATTTATGTTTGCAGAGCCAGCTGGAAACCATGTGAAATCATGAAGAAGCTCAATTACACATTCTGAATATGTTTGTAAGTGAGTGTGAACATTTTAAGTTGTTTTTCGAGGTGTAAAATTCTTTGTTCATATCAGACTCATGAAAGATAAAAATCATTTCACATCCGAACACTTCGTGCCTCCTCCATTTACTTCCCTGAAGATCACTATCTGCCCCCGGCTCCTGGCTGACTTTTCCCCCTTTCTTTCTCCTTTGTTATCATTCTCCCTTCCATCCTTCCCAAGGGGTATATGTGTTGTGACAGGAAGTGCAGTCTCCAGGGCTATTTGGCAGAATGGTGCTTGACCCCGGTTCCACCCCTGCCGCTGTCCCGCTCGCTTTTCATTTGTCTCCAGCCAGGCAGCACAAAGCCGTTTCTTGTTCGATTAGGGTGGCCCGATTATAAAATCAAACAACATCATTGCATTTTATTGCGCGAGAGTGAGCACAGAGACCTCTCTCACACATGCACACACAGAAGTGAGAAGCCTTTTTTTCTCCCTCCGTTGCTTTGCTACCAAACTCCACCGCAAAGCTGCTAATCTCTTCTGCGGTTTTCTGGAATGGCCAGAATTTAATTTGACATATCAGCTAATTATTTCTGTAAAGTCTGTAATTCAGCTCTGTTCTCTGTCAGACCAGTTATGTGGAATTATCACACACTTTGCAGGTGGTGTTGTGGTGGCATAACAGTATTGTAGCTGTAAAATATGAACGTTTTAAAGGTGTAGAGCATAAAATATGCGCTGGCTGAGAAAAAATATGCATGTACTGACAAAGCAACAGTAAATATAGAGCCAACTGTGTCATAATTATTTCCAAACAGCTGCTTGGATGTAAATAAAGAAGCTCTCTGAATAAGAAGTATCAGAAGTTTCCCTAGCTGAGAGACAAAAAATAGCAAAGGGTGTTGTTTTTCTTTAATTAAAAATAATGATCTCTTATTGAAAAAAAAAGTTTCCCTTCTTGTTAAATGTTCATGAAGATATTTTTCTTTGTTGTGTCTTTGTCAATTAAAAGGAAATAATGCACACAACGAATGCACCGATTACCTAAAAGCTAACCCCAAACACCTGATGTAACACTGAGATATCTCGGTTTCCATGTTTACGCCTCGGGTCTGACTCGATTTGAACCCCCCGACTTGTTGTTCTGGAACAACCTGCGTCCTGCTGAAGGGCGCTGTGATCGACTGAGCACCAAATGTTTTTAGCTGATACTCATCATACATAATCTGTGGTCACTGAAAAGACTGATAAGAGCAGTGGATCGTTGTTTCCAGCAAAGCCTGTCAGCGGTTAATGCGAGTGCTAAGAACTGGAGTCAAGTCAAGTGATGAGAATTTACCCTCAGGTATTGATGTTTCATATATTGTTCAGAACACACACATATGGGAATCTATATTCTTACCCATACAATATTGGCAGTACAGCTAGTTAACAGGGATCTGCTATTTGGGAGGTACGACTCTTCTATGAGCTGAAGATAGCCTTACATCATATTCCCGGTTTGAATTCTAGCTTTGGTCGTTCAATGTGGGCTTTGCAGTTCATTCCAGGCACTCCGGTTTTCTTCTTAGCATCATAACTTTGGGCTAATTGGCGATTGTAAATGAAGCATAGGAATCAGTGTGCGCGGTTGGCCCCAACCTTAACCCTGCTTCGTGCTCAGTGGCTGCTGAGATGTGCTCCAGCCACCCTGCACTCCTGCATTCAAATGCGTGGGTGTGGAGAATTACTGGATTAATATTTCAACATACTTTGCATAGCATCTGAAGAAGAACCAATAAAAATCAATGGGCAGCCCACAGCGCATCATGAAAACCAACATGACTGGAGAACAGCCCATAGATCCGTTCCTCAAAGCCGTTTTTGTTCCATTTTAAAAGCCCTGCACGCATGTATTGTTCTTCACCACTTATTTACCAGCCATGAACAATTGTAACCATGTACTAACAGATTAAGGATCTGCAGGCAGGCTCTGACCATGCATGCCCTCTGATTATTGTTTGACAGATTATTACCTTAAGATTCTCATCAGGATGAGTTTACGTTTGAGTACCGGTTGTTGGTCCAGATTTATTGACAAGTGCAGTGACCCGTTGGAATAAACATCAAATGAGCTACATCTGACAATGTACCCATTGACCTGTGTGTACCAACACACATTTACAGGTGGCAGCTTTCTCAGTATGCACTGACCTCGCATCCGCAACGTGTCATTTAATCAGAAATGGAGGTGACAGGCTGGACGGGGGCCAGCTGATGTAACTCTCTCTGAATGGCCATAATGAGGGAGAAACATGCAGTCAAGCACTGATACTGGCTGTCATGGAGGACAGAGAGAGCTTTCTGAACAAGCGACATTTTCATCCATAATGACAAGGGCCTGGCAGATGTACAGTGGCCATCTGAGCAGCCATAATGAGCAAAGGCAGAGAAATGATTAGGCACTGATGTGAACGGCAATGAGATACAAAAGAGAAGGCCAAGACAACTTTCTTAACTATTGATTAGGCCTCTTTGATGTACAGCAGCTGTCTGAATCGGGCCAATGCGGACAATGATGCATTAATATTGTATTATAATAGGAGAAAGTTAAAGACAAGCTCAGGTTGCGAGTGCAGAATGATCGCTTTTTTGCCCTGTTGTTAAAAAAAGGATGACTTTTAAAACCATGTGCACAGATTTACCTTTTGGTGAGCTCATACTGGGCTGCTAAAGTATTAATTCAGTTCAACAGAATTCAGACCGTCAGAATGTGACTCTTTCAGATGAATTTTACTCTGGCACCTTTGAAGCCAGCCTCAGGAAAACACATTTATGATATCGGTCTGTTTGGAGACTCACCCAAATAGTCAAAATATACAAAAAAAAAAAACCAAAACCAAAAAAACTCAATCATTTGATTGTAGACGATGAGTCTAACAGACACATCCGTGCAGGTTACACTACCAGTGGCATAGTGAATCAGTATTGAGTAGAGTGGTCCTTCTGGAGTTCTCATTAGGACGTTAAACAGAACGTTCCAGACAAAGGACCTCTGAGGTGTGGAGTGAGATTCAGTGCAGCGATAACACGGCACTGCTTTAGTCACAGGCTGTGTTTAATGAGGGCTTAGTGATGGGAGCTTATCGCTTACTTGTCTCCCTCTCCAGAAATGCGACTACTGCACCGTATCACCTTCTAGTAAATCATTTAAGCACATAATGTGCTACGGCGCTTTAGATATGCAGTTTACAGCAGCAATGTATAACTTAGAGATTTTTTTTCCTGTAGCAGCGATTAGCATATGTAGACATAGTCCAATCTACTCTGCTAGCTACTCTTTGGCAAAGCCGGCGCAGGAAGCTGGACACGGTTACAGCGGGTTAGGACACGCTAATGAAGTGTGCTCCTGTCAGAGATGGAGCCTGTTACTGCACCGCAAAGCTTAAAGCTTCCGCTCCCGCCGATGCCGAGCGGCTTTCTACGTCATAAGCCACTTTACTTCACTGAGTGGGAGCCGCGTTGCTGGCTGTTGATTAAGACGGCCTGTTGTAGCTGCGCCCTAGTGCCTGCATGACTCCGGATTGGGGATGTCATTTTCCGGGAGCCGTGTGTTGCCGACCCCCCCAAAAGTCTCTATTAGATGCTGCTCGCGCATGTACAGCTTTATTATTCTGATTTAATATAGGAATGCCTGGCAATATCCCATTCTGCTTCCTCTGCTTTCAGTTTTTATTTATACCGCTCTGCCTGGCTTATTTCCTCTCCCTCGCTCTGTTTTCTCTTTCGGGGTCTGTACTGACTCACACCCGTGCAGGTGTGCAGCAGAAAGGACATCAAGACAGATTTATTGTCGAGAAATAGAACAGTGTCTCAGTCACGGGGATATTGCCAAACTGACCCTCTTGAGACACGGCCTTCATAACTTACAGGTGCCCTCACTCCATCTCTGCTGTGACAGTGGGGACAAAACAATTGATAAGCCCCCTGAATTTGCTGCATGGAGTTGGTTGAATGTGGGGTTTTGTTATGTTGTAACATATGTTAGCCTGTGTGCTGCTTAAATTCATGGTACTGGATGATTTAGAGGAAATATATAACCAAAAGAAATGTAAAACATCTTTAATGAAACTTTACGTGGTTAATAGGAGCTGCAGTCCATTTCAAATCAGGTTCAAAAGTTTTTTGTTTTTTTTATCTCACAGGTGGATTGTACCTCTGAAAACAGACAACACAAATCCAGCCCATAGAATTGTTGTTTCAGTTTAGATTGAGTCAGTAAAGCAGGGTTTGATGTGAGTTGGATTTTAAGAACAGCTGACAATGTGCTGGATTAGTTTGCTGCTTTAAAAATAGAATTGTTGCTTGAAAGAAAAACATCAAATGTATGTCAATTTCAATCAAACTTCTCTGACACTTTAAGGATGTTTTAATGGTTGATATCTCTTTGTTTAAAAGGAGTAACAAAATTCGTGTGATACTTTACAAAGACTGTGTGTATCTTACAACAAAAGCAGGCCACACATCTGCCTTTTTAATCCAGGGCCAGCAAAAAAATATTACTCCCAATGAAAATGCAGACAAAAGAAAAAGTGATGAATCCAAGTGGTTTCCTGAATTCAATAATACATTCTCTGTATGAACTATGTACGACAACCTATTCAAAGTCACATTTATTAAAAAACGTATAACATCTGATTGGGGAAAAAACATGTTTATACAATGATGGAGAATAAAAGGTTAGACACATATATTTCCATGTTTAGTTTGAATGTGGTTTAGTGATGACATTCTGTTTAATCTTTAATTGTTCTAAAAATATATGTAATGTAGCAGCTTGTCATTTCTTATTTAATTTGGGAAACAGGATATCATCTGGTGAAGGGTGAGAATTTATTCATACAGTGGCTCCACCGTTAGCTATTGACACCAAACATGTGCTAGGCAAAATGCTTTCTCAGCTTCTTGTCCATCACGAATCACTCAATAACTGCAGAGTCATCAAAGCATTTCTGGTCTCTGAGCTGTACTCCAAGTCCATGGTCCACAGAATAAATTAAACATGAGTATTACAATTTAACAGTAATAGCATAAAATATGACATGCTCTTAATATCATTATTTTAATATTTAATGTTTTAAATTTGTGGAATGTCTTCTGTGCGTTACAAATATTAAAGCCTTAAGAAAACCTATTCTCAAGGGAATGAGAGTGCTGAAGATGGATGGCGATTCGTGGACACACATCAGTCTTAGTGCAGCTCTCACACAGTCTTCCATCATCCCTGAGCTCCACATGACGCTGGCCTCCTAATGCATGGTAGATGGAGGGTAACATCTGCAGTCTTTCCATCTGGCACCAAATTGTTGAAGATTAGGGGCATTAAAGTAGAGGAACTTTCCTCAGATTTTAACAAGCTTCACTCCAGGTTTATATCATGATTGATTCTGTGCTCAGGGCTTTTTTTTATCAATCCATTAGAGCACAGGCTGCAGCATGGCACCCATCCAGACACAGGCATTAATGTCCCATCTCAGGGCCAGAGACACCAGGAAGGTCAGTGGGGCGGGAGGGGCCAGAGGAAACATTTACTACTCCTTTACTATCATTGCCTATCACCAGCAATGCAGTATACCTAACACATGCAGTATTTGCCACTCTTCATGTACAGGGGGGTACTTATTCTTCTTTAATATCAGTTTTAAGAAGTTTGAACGTTACTGTTTGTTAAAGAGTAGCTAACTTCCGTAAGTGGCAGGAAACTGAGTATTGTAGCCTTTATCTAACACATACAAAGGTACAGAATTCCCCATTGACAACAATTAAAATAAACTCAAAACTTCATATAACAGACAATATTTAGTTTATGTTCTTATTCCATCCTCTGTGTGGATGGAAGCAGTGGTGTGTGTTCAGCTCAATAAGACGACAGAGTAACACAGAAGACTGTAAAACACATGTATAATTTAATACTTTTACATTCATCACATTTTGTTAGCCCAGCTTATTCAATGTTAAAATGGAAACCAAGGGGATGACACATCACACAAGCTTCCATTCTGTCTTGTTAGAGTCCAATTTGCAGAGCCAGGCCACTCATTAATGCTCCATCTCATTTATTGGAGTAACCCCACCATCAGCAGAAGTCAAACTAAAAGGCTTCTGTGTTATCATTAATATCAACTGTTATGGATTTTCCATTAAAATATGGAAAATGAGAAACATTTAGGATGTAACACTTCTGATCATTTTGACTAATAATCTAGAGAGCACTTTGTAAATATTCATCGGCCCAAGTTGGGAAATCAAGATGCATCTCTCATTTTGGAACCAGTGCGTGGCCAATGAGTCTGCATCTCAACAGGACTAAATACTGTAATTGTTTCAAAACAAAGATGCAGTTAATACCTTGACTTGTATATGTGTATTTTATCAAGATCTTGTTTGGAATAGCTGTGCTGACGATGAAAACGCTTATTGGCAATTTAGCTGTGGAGGCAGTACTTGAGAACATAAGATTAAATAGCTTATTGGAAATATGTCTAATGATTTTATATGATGAGAATTATTTCTCACGATTAATTTTCAAATCTGATTATCTTTCCATTTATGCCGGTTATTCTGCCTCACTGCTCTTGGATGCATTTTACATCAAATAAAGCATAATGTTAATTGGGGAGTTCTCCACAAGAAACTTTGTTATTTTTATACAACATGTAATAATCTATTTATAAAAATTTAGGTTTCTTACAGGAACTTGCATTGAATTAATATAAGTTTCCCCAGTTTTTTGGAAATATAATAAACTAAAGGTTTCACATAGAAGGGCTCAGTTTCTGAGTTATGATGTGAAATAAAATGGGATGTGCAAGATATCAGTCACTCCCCTTTGCTTGGTCTAAACCAAATCAGCTGTAATAAAAAAGTACAAGGAAAGAAAATTGCCAGATGAAAGAAACAAAGATAAAAATGTAGCCTAAGGGGATAGAAAGAGAAAGAAAGACAGCAGAAAAGGAAGGGCATGGGTTTTGCCAGGGCTGGACAGCCCTGCCTGATAACAGCAGAATATTTAGTCTTCCCCTCTTCCTTCTCTTCCTTTTGGACTGCACATCTGTCCTTTCTCCTTACCTCCCAGCAAAGGATCAAAGTGCTGTTGACTTGTTATAGCCGCTTTCTGTGGAGAGCGGCCATGGATGACCCTGGGCATGCAGATGCTTCATTAAAGCCCACCTCACTTTTGGCTGTACACCGTAGATACTCAAACCAAAACATGCTGCCGACGCAAAGAAAAGACTCAGCGTGGAGACGTTTTAATGAGGAGGTTCTAGATCAAGCTTTTATACAGCTGTTTTCAGCAGCTGTGGATGAAGAAAAAATATAAACCTGTTCACCATAAAGTCCACAACGTAGTCGGTAAGCGATTTTAAAATGATTTTTAGCTGTAAAATTTCAAGTGAAACATTCCAGTTGGTATTTTCTCTACCACATAAAAGATAAATGATGTCCACTGAATGCTTTTTGCCTGATGTGGTCCTCTCAAACGTTGTGGTTCGTCACATGCCATTAAAATGAGAGTTAGAGTGATTCATGTAATTATGGAGAATGGAGTGGTGCTCGCTACATCGCTGGAGCCCCTGCAGCGGTCTTGGTTTATAGCATCTCATAGTCAAGGGGTGTTTCAGGGTCACTTGAACCATCCGGGAAACTGTTGAGAGTGAAGTTTCAAACCCAAATTGGGAGGTAGAGGGAACCCACTTTCCAATCCATTAACGGGAGCTGGCTCCTCAAAGGAGGAACCTAATAATTGAGGGTTCTGCTTCCCATTCCACCTCTAGAAGCTCTAATACTCACAGGTCTGAGACTCCAATCTGAGACTGAACTGTCTGTCAGAAAGAGATAAAAATATGAGATCTCTAAGATCTAACAGAGCTTTGTCAATAAGTGTTTTTTTTTGTAAGGAGATACATTTCAAATTCTAGGATACAATAGAGTGGAAAGAAGTCACATTTGGAAAAAAATACATCTTTGTTTATGAGAGTCAAAAGACAAAATTCTGGTTAAAAGAAAATGTGTTCTCAACCAAAAATAACAAGACGGTACAGTCACTTCATAGACTTTTTTCCCCTTAGTGTGTAAAATATGCAATTTTTAATTGGCCCTCTTGATTGTTGGTTCCATTCAATTCTCCTCAACTTTAACCGTTAAGATTCGCCTGTATAGTCAACATGAGAGGTATAGACAAAGTTGTTGCTCCTCTTTCTTTTTCAATCAGTGGGGTTAACCAGGAATCAGTCGCCAGCACCAGAACGCAGACCTGCATTGGACTCTGCATGAACCACTTAAATCTCCTAATGGCAACGGGACTAGACAGGGAGTCTGCTTTAGAATAACACATTTCTTTATTTGAGCTGAATATAAGCCCACAGCTGGTAAAACACACGGCCTATCCCCCCCAATTTAGTCCAAACTTTTATCAGAATCAAATGGGATGTACATTTGAATTTGAAAAAGCGTTTTTTCTACAACATTAAATTAGGTTAGATTAGATTTGGGGTTTCTGACTTTCCATCAAAAGAATCTAATTTTCCAGTGGTGCTAGAGAAACATTTTAAATTAGCTTTGTTAAAGCACAATGTGCACAGCCAAAGCCAGAGATCTTTAAGGGCGCTTTTGGATCTAAATGCATCAAGAAGCAATTCTGTTCTTTGACATTTTTTCTTCCTCAAGAGTTTGGAAATACAAGTGTGCATCATTCCCGTCTGGGCATGGCTACAACTCCCTTTTCAAAAAAACGTTTTTGTGCTCTACGATGGACCAGCAACTTGTTATGGGAGAGACTGGACTGACCCTGAAATGGGATAAAGGGGTACAGACATTTTAACAGGGACTTGGACTCATTCTCTGTGAAAGGAAAGGGATTTAAACTAATTTTGAAACATTTGAATACTTTCACAGAATGAAGGATTTTAAGCTATCCACACCTGCTGGGCTTTTAAAAGTTTTATTTGAATTAAAAGTGATTTGAGAGGGCATCTATTGTTCTGCATATATTTGTTGTGGTCTGGTATAGTATGCTATATACCCAATTTTTTGTTGTCTAAAGGAAACATGGTGTGTGCAGGCAAAAAATAAATGTATCTAAGCCCCCTATGCAAAAAAAAGCCTTTTCTCCTGGTGTTACTGGATATCCAGCCAGGTTTTTGCCCTTTTGTCCCCCTCTGTTTGACTTGCTGGTCGACCTGTGACATTTCCAACCCATTTGCTTGCACTAAACCCAGGATTTTTACACATTTCTCTGTTTGTGGCCAGAAAGTGGTTCCCCCTCTCCCGATCCCACGTAACCTGAGTGAAAAGAAACAAATGCCAACAGTTACTTCACTGCCTGTCACCGCTCTTTTTCAGCCATTGCGGCCATCCTGTTCATCTTGTCAGGACCGATCAGCCCACACCCCATCCGGGATGCTGTTTTCAACACTAGGCTGCAGGATTACCTTCCTAAGTGGCATGCAGTTGGAGGTTTTCAAAGATGAATAGTCATTTAGTTGTGTTTGTGTACCTTATGTTATATTTGAGTTGAAAAATCAATGAATTCTACTGTTTCTTGTGATATGTTATTGTCACAGGAGATGTGATGGGAGCCATATTCAGACTCCCAAACGGGAGGCAGGTGAAAGTGAACAGCAGAGTAAAATTTAGTGGGAAAAAAATTGCTGCCAGCCTGAATAATCAAGGTTGGTCCAAACAACAACTCCAGCAGAAACCTTAATGGTGGTGCAGAGTAAAGCAGAAATGAAGTGCAGGAAGGAACGGTGATGAACTAAAGAGCCCTTGTACTGGAGGGGGAAAGCATCCCATGAAACAGGAAAAAAAATGTTTAAAATGCACAACGAGTGAAATTCTTTTTAAAAATGAAAGGTTGCGCATCAATTTAGAAAGAAAGGAAAGCACAATGAAAACAAAACATGAGTCCAAAAAAACAACATCAGCAAGAGAGAGATAAATAAAGAAAACATCAGAATGCAGATAAGTTCAGAATTCACTGGGAAACTGATTTTGTTGTTTGTGAGGGACAACATGTCAGATTACTTTTAGTATATTTATTTTGTGATCACAGTTTAAATGGATCTCAACAGCTTGCCGCTAAGTTCTGCTAAAATCTGCTGAGGACCTTTTTATTTTGAGCCTGGATTGTTAGTGGCCACTGGTTACTAGCCTATAACCTCACCCGTACCCTAACCATCACTGCTGGATGCCCAGCCCGAACACTTCCCTAAACCTAACCACAATCTAACTGGGCCCTGCAGCATAAGCACAAACAACTGCACGAGCTCACACACAAGTAACAAGAGCAAATGTAATGCCGTCCCAGTGGAAATGATTAATAGTGACTGCCCCTGCCTCTTAATTTCTCCAGCAGCTTGTCTATGTCTCTCCAAACATTGGACAGCCTGATTTAGGATATTGGAAATTGACTGTGAGGTCTCCCGACCTCTCGCTGACTGCTCCCTGTGCATCTTAAAGAGGGAACCCCCCCCGTTCTGCATGCTCCGCCCGTCCGAGGACCTGCTGCTCACGGAGCAGCCACTAAGAAATGGTGTCTCTTGTTCACAAGTGACCCTGCAAATCTCTATTTATCCCTCTTCCATATCTTTCAGGATTAGAACCAAAATACGAACAAAAAACATGACAAACCCGTTATCCCGCCCCTCAGTTTTTTTACTTTACAATTCATTTTAAGAGCTAACGCTGAGACTACTTTGACCTGTTTCCACTACATTTTATAGATGTATTTACTGTTTATTTTTTAACTTTTTGCCAATATATGAGGGGAAAGGAGGGGATGTCTGGGTGCAGGACGGTTCAAGGTGGACGAAGGAGAGCTTGGAATAGATCATCGGCAGCAGCCTGCTACTTTTGATGAATAGAGGTCAGCTTGAGAGGAGAAACGAAAGCTGATAACCACAGACATACTGGAAGGAGAGACATAGGCCTCAATACTTTGCTACTAATGGCCACCCCTGCAAACACCTGTGTGCAGCCCATCAACGACAGCCTGAGACAAAGGCAAAGGGATAACGCAGCATCGTCAGATCTGCGTTCAGAGACCCTTCGTCTCACCTCACCGCACCTCAGACAGACGCCACCCGCTGATGGCCTTCTGTTCACAGGTGACTCGTTGATTGGGGACATTCAAACCTAAATTGCATGGCAATTTGCCGTCTTTGAGAACCAAACGCGACATCATCACCATTCCTAATCGTTGCTTCTCCCCCCCCCACCACCTGAAGCAGTTTAACCTCTCGTATTGGCTGAAGCAGCACTCCCGCATCTGTCACTGTCCCAGCTTGGAGGCAGAACAATGCTTTGGCGGCCGTTTCCAAAAGAAACAAAGCTCAAACGAAGGCAGGAAAAAGGCGCCACTGCGTTTAAAAAAAAAAAAAAAAAAGAAAAGCTCCTTTTTAAGTTTACATACTGAGGCTATTAGACAAAACCGCCATTTCAAGGTGAATGAACATGGCATCCAGATAAAGCTGGAAGCGCTCTGACTGACATGTGAAATCTCAACAGGGGAAACAATAAAGCGCATTCAAATGAATTGTGCTGGATAACAGCTGGCGCCTGCAGCTGATGCTCTTGTTGTTTTCTCCCCACATCTCTTCACGCCTCTCTCCCGGCTCCTGAGCGGCGAGGTGAGAGGCGCGCGAGGTGCAGGTATTGACAAGCTTGCCAAACTAGAAAAAGGATTTGAGCGGAGTGACAGTGAGGAAATGATACTGTCAGAGTTATGCCAGCTCGCTTACCATGCGGCTCCGCGCCGCCCCCCCCCCCTCTTGGGATGTTGGATTTGCATGGCAATGGAAGCCCGCCTGCTTTCATATAAAACAGAACGCTGGAAGTTTCAAAGTCAAATTGCTCCCAGAGGCATGTAAGAGGAGTGCTGATTACGTAATGCGGTGGTCATGGTGTCAGGAGACTATTCTGGTGTTTGAAAGAGTCAACAAGTAAAATCGTTGCTGTTGTTCAAGAAGTGGGAGTTTGTGATATGTGACGTGATTTGTGCTATTCCTGAGATCTATGAGCAGATGTTTTTATGGAAAGTGGAGAAATTAATACATTCCGTCCCACTCTGATGTTTAGCTTTCACTCAAGCCTTGGAGTCTTTAAACACCGTTTCCTGGTTTATCCAGCAATTTGTGATTGTTGTAAGATTTTAGAAAAGATTTCAATACAGCAATGCATGCCGCCTGGCGTTCAGTTATTCAAAAATCTTTGGTTCCTAAGTCCAATTACTTTTCACCTCAATCTGCACACAGTCTTTTAAAACATTGGATTCATTGAGTACTAAGAAAAAATCTGTTACATAATTGCATTTCAATTCATTAGTCATTAATTTACTTTAGCTGTTGTTCAATTTCAAAACAACATGAAATATATAATTGTTCAAGTATGCCTACTTACAATCTGGATGAACAGGTTGGCCATAATCTTGCCTCATTTGGCATCATTGCTGCTGTTTGCACAACAGCCTGCCTTAGAACTCAGCTGATTTATTACTGCCCTTTAGCAGAATTGACCTCCTGAATCATGTTGTGCTGTCACAGATACATGTGGAAAAGAGGACGCAAACGCAGACCACGCTCTGGAGGCTGGCGGATGGAAGCATAAATTAAGGCGCTGCAAAAGCAAGTATCCCACAAAGAAAAACCCCCATAAAAGTCTAAAAATACCGTTAACAAATCTGATAAGAACAAACTAGGTGTGGACCAAGGTGAGCAGCACAATAGAAAAAACAACAAGGACCTTGTGCTGAACAAAAGAAGCCGTGGGTTATTTATACAGAAGGAGAGAACGGCAAACAATGGTAAGTCGTGGTAATTGGATTGCTAAATCCAGGTGTAAAGGAAGAGCGGGAAGCAGAACCGACTGAGACAATCCATTCGTCAGTAAAGGCCGACAAAAGTTTCAATCAGCCAATTTCCCAACGCTTTCAGACAGCCGTTGGACAATAGCTGATCTTAGCTAATGGATGCAAAACATCATCACCTGTCATCAGAGTCTTTTTTCTCTGTGCTTTAATAGATCCTGTTTCTTTATCGGCATTGTTCCTCTGCTTACTCCCCTATTACCACACGATTGTTACATTCACACAGAGACAACCAGCTGCGATGCTGCTCTTTTTTTTTCTTCCCGGGTCTCCCTCTCTCCTGGCCGCTCCTCCTCCACGGTGTTGCTGCGTGTTTACCGCTCCGGTCTTGTTTTACAGGCCCAGCAGGTGTGGCCAGGGTTCAGCGGTCTGGGCCAGGAACCAGATGGTTTCACGGCTCAGGTTGCTCCATGCCCGGATAACCTGCCAGCTGCCGGGTGTCTGAGGCCTGTCCTGATTGATTCTGCCCCCCCCTCCGTTCCTCTTGGCTCCCTGGCTTGAGCCTGGTCCTGGACGGGTCAGCCAGGACCTGCGCCGAGGTGTGTGCGCTGACATTTTGCCGAGGTGGAGGAGGACGGAGATGGTGGCAGGATGAAATGTCAGAGCGCTGGCAAGCTGTATGAGCCGGGTCCAACGTGAGTGCAGCAAATAGGAGTCGCACAAGCAGACGTGATGGAAAAATTTTGCACTGGCACGCACGATCGGTGAATATGCACGCCATGCCGGATCACTGGCAAATCCATCCACACAGATGTTTACATGAGCACGCGACCAGATGAAATCCCACCTAACACGCTGCTGCCTGAGAGGTAGAAAGAATCAGCTCCACATTAAGCAGGACTTTCAACCGCTCTGAAATAAAATGTAAGTTCAAAGGTAATCAGATTGACGCGATCCGTCCCGTTTTCCAGCCCCGCTTAGACTGTCGGCTGTCATTTCTGTTGCGGTTTTCCTGCAGGTGTGCTGAACCTCCATGTGAAAAAATAAATACAAATAGACTGCCTAGTCTCCGGATGAAAAAACCTCTGGGAATTATTTGCTGTTCGCAGCAGAATATGAAAGATCGAGGCATCGAAATAACTGGAAACGTGAGAGAAACAGGTTCTGGTAGACATCTGTTCTCTCTCCGTCTTTTGCCCATTTCAATCTGTCCCTCCATTTTCATTCACACACACACACACGCTCACACCACTTCGAACAGCTATCACAGTCTGTCTCTCAACCTCTCCACCCCTTCCCCTCTCAGCAAATACCAGGAATAGTGGCCCTATCCATCTCTATCTATTAATGCGCCGCAGATTCTCCAGGCCATATTGATTTCTTCCAGAGGTGACATTTACTGTGCTCTCCCAAGTCATTGCCTTAATCACCTGGCCGCTCCTTCACACTTGAACTGAATCAGATGTCAGGCTCTCACGCGATGGGCTGACCCTGTTGCTGCCCCCCCCCTGTATGAATGTGGGTCGAGCCCCCGAAATAACCAAAGGCGGCAGCAGCTGGCCAGAGGCCACCCGGGCAGAAGATGTTTAGTCATCCCACTCTCCCGATTCAGTCAATACCGTCTTCTTGTTTGTGTACTTTTAACTTTTTTCACAGGGAATCGCTGTGTATCAAATTCATATTGATATCATGTTATTAGATCGGCTGCAATGAGCTAACAATGGAGGCAAAGTGCATAGATCTTTTCCAGTGATTGAGAATTATTTAGCTGCATTGGAGGGCGAACGCAAACCTAAAGACTTGCATTCCAAGTATTTGTCAATAGATAGCGGTATTTATTTCTTTCCCTCCAAACTAATCCATGAACCAGCTCCAGTGCTTTATTTTCTCTCCTTCTTCAAGATTCCTTTTAATTAATATTTTTCAGACTTTTTCTGTTGTCCAATGCTATGGATCTAGGTTTATTTTTCCCAATCAAAAATATGTTTCAGTGGTGATAAGTAGGAATGAAATGCCCAGAATTTCTTATTAAAGCTCAAGTTTGAAAAAAAAAAAGGTCCAAAAGATGTTTCTGAGGGGAGACTGAAATAATGAAAAGGGCTAAAAAGCGAAAAACACAGATTTTCTGTTTACCAGATCAGTGTTTATAGTTCTTATTTGGTGTTGAAATGGTACCAATCTGCTTTCATATGTGTCAAATAAAACGAACTCTGATGGTTCAGAAATGTGATTAAAAGTCCCAAAAGCTAGTGGTGCTCTTTGGTGTGGGCGTCTCAATGCAGCAGCTGCAGCTGTGTCGTGATCCGATAATAAATCCACCCTCATTCTACATTGTTTACTCAGGAAGAAGCTACAGAGTTGTCATGAGCTGGCTCAAAATGATATCTGAACATTTTAAGATTTAAGATTTAAACATTAATTTCTTATTGTTTTCATTCCTGATTTTATTCAAACAGGTTTAGACACTAAACCTGCATGTTAAAATGACTCAATTGAGTCAAAGAAAAGTTCATTACCAGACTGAACCACATTTGTTGAAAAAGTCGAAGTGGTTCCTATAGCTGCATGTCATCCTTTGAGGATAAATGTTGTAAATTAGTCTGTGACTTGTTGAAAAGTGCAGCTGAGGACTGCCTTCCTTCACATATGTGACACACATTTCAGAATCTTTCAGAACTTCTCTTCCCTGTTTTTTGTGGGTCCGCAGAGTTTTTGCAGACTCCTGCCTGTTGGAACATCTCCTTTACTGAAGTCAGAAGAACGCAACTTCCTGTTTCTCTGTGAAAGACGGCTCCCATACAGAGGCCTGCTGTTGCACCTTTTATTAATTGCAGTATGGTTCCTCTTATACCTCGTAGCTGCCACCCCTTTTTTCTCGGCTGTGTTCCGATGGTCCCACTGATCTGTGGAAGGCGTATTCTCATTAAGATGGCGCACAATACACAAATGTCTGTGTGTCTCGCATTGCTTGAGCGGCTAATTGGTCCTGGTGGATAGACATAGTTTATTCATGCACCCAAGACTCTTTGTTCCTCTTAGGCTTGACCGTAGCGTTCCCTTCATTTGGCACTTTTCTTTGGAAAACTCACACCCAGACAGACACTGCAGAGCAGCAGTGACATGTTCAAACGCGTAAAGATGAAACAAAAAAAATCCACTGATGCCTTTCCTTCAACCTCTCTAGGGAAATTATATTATAAAGATCAGTCATTTCATTGTTATCTTTTTCTATTCTGTACACATACATGCGTTTCATGCCTATGCTGGCACATGATAGTTTTATTCTTTGAACTTTCTAACAGTAGTGATTTTTTGGTTTTATGAATATGGTTTCGCTTTAATGATGTGTGCATTTTAAACGCAGGTTTGAGGATACTGACCTTGTCTAAAGATGTTGAAGGAGCTACAACCACTTACACTTACTGTACTGTCCAGCTTATTTTTTCAGCCCATGAGGTTTCAGACGTTTTAAAGAAGAGAATTGAAAGCTTTCTTTACATACCAAAATATTGTTTACATCTGCTGCATACTGCATAAATCCCAGAATCCAACGAGCTATTTACTATTTTAAAGACATCATTTTACTAATGTATTCATGAAAACTTGTCTCTGATAATCAAAGTATGAATCAGGGCCTCAGGGTAACAATTATGCATATGTTTTGTTCACATGAGGAACAGGGAGGACATTTGTATTCTTTCCACACTTGTCCTTGTTTTATTATCCTAGCTGTCACTATATAGTGTTACTAACAAGTTCACATCCATACGTTTGTGTTGTAGGCAAACAATCCAGAAAATACATCTATAAAATTAAGACAAACTTGAATGTATTTTCTTCTTTTACGAAAGAGGAAAACAAACATTAGTGGATCAAAAGTCATCTGCCAGGTTGTATTTGGATATAACCTTCAGGTCTCTGGTCTGGTACATTTTTAGATGAAAATTTCTCCCAATAATAGCCCTCCTTTGCAAAGACAGTCACAATTAACATTGTATTGTCTAAATGCTTTTGCCGTCCTGCTGTGAGTCTCTGGGTGGATAATATTTCTCTGCTAATGGAAACTAAAGTGTTCATTATGCGGCAGTATTCTGCCAAAGGATTTTTGTATGTGGTGCTTCAGATATCCGCCGGCCTGTGTGGAGCCTATTTTTCTTCACCGACTTGTGCGCCCTGTGTAACCCTTGGGATGCCAAAGGCCTCGAGTCCGTCATTCAACCTGACTTAGTTTAAAGACTCACATACATTGTTTGCCACCTTGTCGGGAAGCCTTTTGAATTCATATTTGACACATGCAGGAGAAACACAAGCCCAGTGGTTGCTGTGATGACTTTCCTGTGACATTACATGTAATGACTTCTCAGGTTGAGCGGAAGACAGTGCTTGTCCATCATACAAATAAATCCAATGAAGAATCATCCTATTCTTATTTTTGCGCTGTCTATTTTTTTTCTTACAATAAACTTGAAATATTAGAATTTTTTACATGTTGTCACTTATTTTTTTTAATAGTTTCTTTAAATATTAAGTTCCTTTAGAGTTACGAACATATTATGGCTTTAACACAGTTTCTTTTTATTTTTTACTATTTGTGAATATATAATATTGTAGAATATTTGGTTTTTCTTGTTTTTGTAAAAGAACCATTTAATAATTTTTTCATCTCATTATTTGTTCTTAACAGCGTCGCGTCAGAAGAATACATAAGATTTCATTTCCCATCTTTCATTTCTGTTTTAGAAAGAATGTAGACTCTTAGCTGCGTGTGCCTCTGTGAAATACTCCGAGTCTAGTGAAATGTAGGCCATGATTGGCGAAAGCTCCGTAAAGAACGACTTACACACGGTCGGCTATCTCTGAGCAAGATTTATTATTTTTTTTGTGCCAAAGGAGGTGAGATTCACTATGCAAATATAACCCAGTTGTCTTCCAGATTCTACTGTATATTTTATATGAAGTGCTTTCTATTAATATTCAATATCAAATTCATATTGCTGCATTTTCAAACATTATGTTACATAACACAGGGATGTTTACCAAAGAGAAGAGAGGAAATACTTGAGTGTAGCTTCACCGGAGGTGTAGGATTCTCTTTATATTGCCTCCTTTTGCCTCCAGTCCTGTATAGGGAAACTGTCTTACTGTGTTAGTGGGATTTATTAATGACCAGCGCGTCTTCTCACCTCCTTTCTATGTTCTTCTTCACACAGTCACTAATCATTTCTGAACACACAGTGCAGAGCCGAACCACAAACTGTGGGGCTGGGAGAGTCTTCAGAAAATCATTTACGTTTAAATCATCCCGTTCCTCTGTTTCAGATTCGATGGATTTGAAAGTGTTTTGAATTTTTGAAAAGAGGTGCACTTTAGCCATTGAAGTGGTTCTTATTATAGGGTTATAAAATCATGCCAAATAGTGGTTTTGTCAATACACCAAAAAGCTTAAGGCTACATATCTTTTCACCTCCACTTAAGAATAACTTTAGTGAGGCTGCTGAGCACATCCTCTCATAAACTTATATCATTATTTCAGTCTGCAGGCTACTGGTGGGCTCTAATGAGGCCTGTGTTGAGCCAGCCACTCGCCTGACTAGAAGCAAAACCACTTGTTATTCAAGATCGTTTTGCGTTCACTGTCCATCCGTATGTTTTCCTGCCATTTTTATTCTCAGCATGTCAAACCAAAGCTAACTTTTTGTTCTGCCTTCCTGTCATTGCACTGATCATACAAACAGACAATAGCTGCTTCTGGGATTTTTCTCTTTCTAATAACTTCAAACTTCCGAGCTGAGGTGAGGCTCCATAGATCTTTTACTGAACACGCAGGTTGATAGCATAAATTAATTCTGAAATGACTTGTGCATGTAGTCATGCATAGTCGATGAAAACTGATGGAAGGCATAGCTGCGGACATTAAATTTAGATGATACCATTTTGTATAACCTCATGACACATGAACCTCTAGAGTAAGGGGAGAAAAAAAGGGGACTGAAGAGTTGTTTCTGTTGAATTGTTGGGACCTAGAGGCCAGCACTACTCTGTACTTTTGGGACGACAGTTATGTTGATGATCAAGTTTCATTCACAAAGGCGGAGAATCAAACAGATAAATCTCTCTCTTTTATTTGGACCTCCACTTGTTGAAAACTAAAGCCTCTTTGCTGCAATTTGTTGTCGTTCTCTCCACAGAATGAGCCTTTTTCTACTTTGCATCACTCTGACGTGTGTTTTTCTGTGCTGCAGGTCGCTCATGTCGGTAGCCAAGAGGTCAGTGGCTATGAGGGCTGCGTGCCTGGCTTCCAGGTGAAAAACTACCAGGTGGTTTACAACGGACCCTTCAAGAAAAGCCAGCCACTCACGCAAGGTCAGTAAAAACACGGACTGATCGGTGATACTCGATTGCGTCTGCTCTGTGGTCATTTGTGCAGCCTGGCAGCATAAATCCGAGCATGTTTGAGCCGTGACGTCAGGGCTATCCCCCGGCCTTTGGGAAGATTTGTGTTTATGTATACAAATGGGCTGTTTTGTTGTCGACATTCAGCAGAATCCGTGTCAGTCCCTGCTGTAGAAATTAGATAGAACTGGTTGCTTCTTTGCATCACATCGGCAGCAACAACATGATTTGTGTCTTCTAATGAATTATTCCCCTTGACTGAATCAAGTTTACAGAAGTCGGCTTTTCCCCCCCTTTTTTCGTCTCTCCCCGTGAAGACAGATGTGGGCTCCTCACTTAACTGTGTGTTTTCTGCTCGTAGGCATTGGCGTGCCCGGTAACTATTTGGGTGTTTTTCTGTAGGCCTCTCGGTCCCACTAAAGTGGGTGGGTGCCCAGCAGCCTGTTTCTGATCTCGGAAGATTTATCATCCAATTACTTGAGCTTTATGAGGCACTTAATGTTGAGTTTGTGTTGTTTGTGGATCTTTTGGAGGAAGGCTCGGTCCCACCGCTGCCACCATAAGTCAGCTTCATTCCACTACGTGATTCCACCAAGTCCTGCTGTGCAAAACTACAACCACATGTCCAATCCCGGCTCCATATTGCTGCCACATCTTGTTGGTCCGGTGCGCTCCTCCGGGGCAGTGCAGCGATGCCTATCTGCGAGCCTCCATTTCATCTCCACAGAGATCAGCTACAATGTTCGCTGGGCGGCGGTCTGCTCCTCAGGGGGGGGGCTGCGAGTTACAGCGGTTGACTTTCCGCAAGGTGGTGACAGCTTGAGTTAGTCTTACTACAGAGCCGGAGATGTATTTACTAATTCATTTGCTCAATAATTCATCTGGTGTTTCACTTGGTTGTTGTTTTTATTTGTACGATCTGATGAAATACAATGAAAGTATGTTAATGCAGAGGGGAATAATTTATAGTTTGTTAATGTAGTCTGTCATTTACTGTGAAACTTGTTTTGATTCCGCTCTCATTATTCAGTTTCCTCTTTATTTATTTCATCAACCTGCTGTTCTCTCAATTGTTCCCAACATAACAAGGCTACAGTAGTAGATTACAATTACCTGCCTCAGTGACACGCACAGTGTGTTGCACCTATATACACATTTACGCCTTTTATGGCCTTATAAGTGCCTTTCGGGGGGCTCTTATAAAGAATAAAACTTTCTTTGTGCAGCACTCGAATGACGGACAGCATTTCGTGTTGAATATACATACTTTCCTGCCGAGCCAGCAAAATATGACAAATCTGTGAATTTCTCCTTCAATTCCCTTTCTTCTTTTTCAGCTTTATTGTACTTGATTCGGTCAGCCAGTGAGGCATTTTGTCATCTGGAGGTTCAGTGGTGCGTGTAGTCGAAGACAGAACTCAGTTCTGCCTTGGTGCTCTGCTCTGGGACTACAGAGTGGTTCCATTACCTTGAGTATGCTCCTGTCAGCAGAAACACCACTCACTCGGGTGGGGGTCCCCCTGCTCAATGCCTCTTATGGAAAGAAGCCACACACATACGTGTACAGTCAGTAATCATAGAGAAAACAGGCGCACGGTTGTAACTTCCAAAAAGGCAAATCTCAGACACACTATGGATGACTGCATAGACTGCTGCACAGATCCTTTTTGCACATAACTGCACAGCTGATTGTTTCCAGTCCTCCTAAAAAGATTCAAAGCATCTGCTCGTCCATACGTCTTCTTCTACAGGGTCTCAGCCTTCGCAGTCACAATACGGTAGTTACCTGTTGTGGAAATGCATGAAAAATACTAAGCTAAGATGTCTTTTATGAAATTTAAGCTAGAGGTTTTTACTATAGACAAGTGAACAGAGGTAAAAGTATACCTCCACCTTGATGGAGGAATTTCAAAGAAAAGAAATCACAGACAGGGTTTTAGCATACGACTTTAAACCAAAGGCTGCGTTTGGCATTCATTGTTTGGCTCTGGCAGTGACTGTTCTGCAACACCCGCAACGTTGTGCGCTTCATGCCGACGATCAAAGAAAAACAGAGGATCCAGTGTTGTCGCTGTGTCTAGTGTGTCACGTCTTCTGAAAAGGAAGACAAGGCCATTTGTTCACCCTAATAATTTAGCAAATCCACCAGTCTGTGTGGGTTTCAGAGAGCTCATTGATGCTATCCTGCCCTCCCACAATCCCATATTGTTGCGTTTGAGCAAACTGTCTGCTGAGTGTGAGGGAGGATCCGCGTGCCAGAGGCTGCAGCCGGGTCCAGAGACACATGCAAATTTATGTAAATTCCGCTCAGCCCTGTGCCACCTGCAGTAGACCTCCTTGTGTAATTACAAGCGGAGGGGTGGTCTGTAAGCAAGAGATACCTGTTGGCACGGACTCAGGCTCAAGGACATCCATCTGGGCTAATGGCCATATCTGAGAAACAAATGCATACACAATCAGTGGGCAAACAGTCACTCTCCCTGTTTTTTTTCTGCTTCTGCTGGTGGCCCAGTTAGTTTTGTGCTGATTTTTTTCCCTCCTAATTCAACATTTTTTTTACTGTTTTTGCATTGCCTCCATGTTCCCTGATTATCTCATGTAATTATTCACAACAGTCATTGCAGGTAAAAACAGAAATGCATGAGAAAATATTCAAATAGAAAGGTCAGGACTGGAAACAGAACCCATAATCCTTTCCCCCCCCTCAAAACCTCAGAAACGGTATCTCAGATGGAAAACATAAGCTAACATCCAGATCTCCTCACGCTGGCAGATACAAAGCTTGTGCAACATGGGCTGCATAGTGATGTGTTCCCTTCCCAACAAATTTGTTTTGCAAGCAGACCTTTGAAACCGGGCTAAATGCACACTTAGAAAATGTATTTATCTCCCCTGACTTTGGGGCTCATGTCAAGTTACATTTGTAAAGTCATTTTCATCAAAGGCGGAGCCTCAGAGGGAAAATTCTAAAGCAAGTGACAAGTGTAAAGAACATTTCTTTAAATCGTTGCTTGAGCCGGGCTGCAAAACCGAGCTGACCCCGTGAATATTTAACTTCTGAGCACAGATAAGCATATTTACCACCTGTTAAATAGCTAATTTCTCCTTCCCTGACACCTTTGTATACTACAGAATCCTCTTTTTTCTAAAGCTCAATGATTTTTTTTCTACATTCATCCTTGGATTTACAAATGACTCTTTGAGAGACGGATAAATGTATGTGCGGTGTCTTTTGTGACTGAAAGATGCCGACCTTGAAGCTTCAAAGATTTGGTCCACAAATCTGTGAGCGATGGTGCTGAAGCTGCCTATATCTTATAGAATAGTGTTTGCTTATGTCCTAATGAGACATCATAGCAACTGTTAGAAATCAACTTCAGTCTCTAAATCTCAGCATCTCTGAATTTAATCACATCAAAGCGGCCCAAAGCCTACAGCTCTTTCCAAAATCCATAATGAATTAATTTTAAAAAAGTCTTATGTGAAATATGACAACACTATTTAGGAAGGACTCAAAATCATTCAGTTCGAAGTAAATAATGGGGGTCTGATATTGAAATGGTCATATCCAGTAGGCATGGTGCTTTTTCTTCTACGAAAATCAGTTCTGTTTCACATCAACATCGGTCAGCATTATCGGTGTAAGTGTTTTCTGAAAGACCCTCAGCATTGCTTTGAAAAGCGAAGTAATTTGTAGTCCCGAGCATGGTTTATTTTTAAAAATGAAGTGCTGCATTTTCTTTGAAGTGGTCCAAGTACTAAATTTCTAAAAGTCTTTCTACCAGCGGGTTGGAACCTGATTCAGAGGTATTCAGAAGGGAAATGTGTTGATTCTC
This sequence comes from Menidia menidia, assembly GCA_907169785.1. NCBI lineage: Eukaryota > Metazoa > Chordata > Actinopteri > Atheriniformes > Atherinopsidae > Menidia > Menidia menidia. Next base: position 16,842,800 of record CAJRST010022223.1, read on the forward strand.
AGATATTGTTGTACTTCACATTAGTTCTGCACACTTGTTTGTTTCCTGCCTTGGCGCCGCACAGCCTAAGATGACAATAATGGTGATACGGTTCGCTGTCAGCAACTTGGCCGACATAATGTAGGAAAAAAAAGCTCCACAGCGTCGGTGACATTCCTGTGCAAAAAGTGGCTCTCTTTTATGAGCACTTATAGCTCTATAAGCTCGCTTCTTACAAGGAACCATCATAAAAAGACATTACGGTCTGCTAATTTATGCAAACCTTGAGGGGAAGACACTTTGGATTTTGTAGTAAGACACTATGTAGCATACCACTGCTGATAAAAATGTGGAGTAGAAATGAAGAGAGCCTCCTTATCTGCCTCCTGCAGAGAAAACCATGGCTCTGCAAAGGCTTTCGACAATCCCACCCCCAAATGTGATCTCTCCTAAAAACATAGCAGCCTTCAGCGTTACTCCCTTCTCCTAATTGAGCATTCTTTGAGACTTGACCTAAAAAGAAAAAAAACAGTACCTCAAGGAAACTGTCCTCGACAGGCTTGGCAAAACTTGCATCAGGGGTCTTTGGATGTGAAGCTCTCCCGACTGGCATGAGGCCCAAGGCTTATTAACTGCATTGAGCTCCAAAGATCTCTCCGCTGGCACGATTCTTGTCTCTCGCCTGTATTCCCTCAGACTTTATCATTGAGGCAATTTAAAAGTACTTGAATTCAGATATAGTCTAGTGGTTGGAGATAAATTGGACAAATGGAAGAGCTCTCTCGTCTCTTTAATTTCTGCATTCTTCTGTCTTGGCGCTGCTGTCCGCGTTTGTCCTTCCTGCTCAGAAACCACTGAAGAAAAAAAATGGAAGAACTGTGTCGTGCTCCAGCTAGTACGTGGGCAAACACACGGGAGCAAAAACAAAGCCATGTTTATTTTTCATGAAATAGTCTATCATGTCTCCCGTCGAGGGGCCTTTTGTGATTTATTTACTACCTTAAAGGTCGGGCATTTTTTCAGCCAGAAGTCGTTCAAATGTATCGGCTCATGGAGGACCTTGCTGGGATATATTTATTCTCCTTCTCCGGTCAGAACACAGAATACACGTCACATTGCTTGTCCTTATTTCTACTTAATCGCTCGGACAAAAACAAAAAAACTCAACCCAATCCAACGGCCTCCCATGAAAGCCAAAAAACATGCATGCAAGGTGATATTAATTTATCAGGAGGGTTAAAAAACAAACATTTTTTAGGTATTCTGCTGGGAAACGTGTTCCATGGCCCAGAGTCAAATGTTGTTGTTTCGTATGTGCAGAAGCAGAAGCTGTAAACAGTTTGCCTTCACCTGGAATTCACACAACTGTGTCACATGCATTGTTGCTCCACTTGCTAATTTTGGCAAGATTACCTCTTCTACCTCCACCCACCGCCACCTCGACCAAAGCCACCCGGATCTGTCACGGGTGACGCGCCCGCCCTGTCACCCAGAGACCGCGTACTCATGGATTTATGCTCCGGCTCACTCCGCTCTGCATGGCAGGGTGCACATCCGGATCACGCCACTCTCAAGCCTCTAATGGCGTGGCATTAATCACCTCCTGTAGCCAGAGCCACCAGGACCTGCAGCTTCTTTTCCGGTGTATTTTTAATTTGGCCATAAATCAAGGTGCGCTTTTGACAAATGACTGTAATTACAAGAGAGGCCGTTTGCTAGTGCAGGCATGCACGTGTGTGTGTGTGTGTGTGTGTGTGTGTGCATCCGTGCACGGTGTGTGGGGTGTTTCCACCGACAATATGCTGGTAATCTGAGAGTTGCGTGTACGGTCTGTTTACCGTAGGCCCGCATCGATTTTTGAACAGACGACGCTGTGAGTGAGGAGTGAGCCGAGCGAAAGAAAGAATTCATATTGTTCCCCGGTGACTTGGATGGCCGAGGGCTGAATTCACCCCTTTCTGGGTCAGCCTGTAACTGAGGGCTGGGAGCAGATAGTGCTCGTACTGAGGGAGGCTTCAATAGGTGATGGAGCCCTGAAGGGTGGAGGCTGCGCAGAGGTGGTGGAGTGGACTTTTTTATGGCACATCACAAATCATTAGTAACTGAAGAAGACAGGATGATGTTTTATTTTCTTTTCACTTCGCCATACCTTTATGGTGCTTTGTGCCTCTGTCCTTCGATGATTGGTTTTAACGGGAGCTGTTGAATAACTGGATGTCAGTTAACTTCCTAATAAGCTTCTACATGCCCCAGTTTACACATCCAGCTGCTAGTTTGTCACTTGAGGATGTAGCTGAAATCTTTGTATAACCACAATTGACGTAAGCTTAACAAAACGGGATCCATAGAGCGTATGATAACTAAAAAAGTCATAGTTAGTTTGTTATCGATTTTCTATAGCACTTTTTGAGGGAGCAGACCCTGGACAGGTCCAGTCCATTACAAAGCCTGTTAGTATTTTAGGGAATAGTAATTTTCCTCCTAACGACAGGCAGCGAAGGAGCGACGGCAGATATCTGCAAAAATTGACGGCTGTCTTAACTGCTCTTAAAATAATGTTAGGACTTATCAAAAAACACACGGAACACCGAGCAGACTCCACACTCCCAGGATGTAAGCTCACTGTTGGATCTCTATCTTGGTCTTGTTGGGTTTTGATCTCCTATCCGAGTCACGAGCTGTCCTCTAATTCTCTTCTATCCAGACTTTGGTCTCTACATCTCCATTTTGATTCCCCTTCACCATTGCTGTGCATCCCTGTCTTGTGGGAAATTCACTGAGCGAATGAAACTGCTGGATCTCCGCCGTGTTGAGACCGAGGCGGATGAGAACTATCATTTCTTCCACCTTTGCCATCCAAATGGCTTGTGGCCGCACCTCTTGTAGCTAATTATTCACCAGATACGAAACAGCGTGCTGTGAAATTCGGGATATTTATTTTTCGAAATGGCCATTTTCACTCTGAAACGGAGCAGACCTCTCTGCTGTCTGCCAGCCCACCTGCCGCTGGCTGTGGACGGGCACCTCGCTCCACCAGTAAACAAACAGGCATGGGCTGCCCTGAGAGGAGGCAGGCAGAGGCTGCAATCACAGCGCAACAGGGGCAGGAGCCGGTGCCAGACGCCCCATTACTGCCGACGGAAGTTTGGCTCTGGCTGATGCACCACGGCCCACTCAGTGTCTGTCCCGAATTTCTCTCTCTTAGACCTAACCCCTGCTGAATGTAAATTTGGTTTTCCTTCCTGTGCTCACGTGTCAGCTTTGCACAACCTAATTATCGGGAATAAAACGTGCAGCACAGCTTCTCTTCAGTCCGATAGCATAAAGAGACGCCTGTAGTTCAAAAGAGGCGTGTCTCCCCGAGCTCTTTTGGCATACTTTTCAAGTTATCTGATTGGACGGGTGCATACTATTTGTGTAATACATGGCATCCAAAGCTTAAAAAAGAAAAGGCAATACACATTGTTTAGTGTTTCTTTTTTGGAAAGACCTTTTTTTACCCCCCAGTTATGTCAAACTTTAGCTCCCCAAACTTTTTGATGCATTCGTTTTAATCACATGTCACACTGAGCAAAAGGCGGGATTTTTGCTTTTGTAGTCAAATTCTCCAGGCAGTGCACACCCATGGGAGATGGAGCATGAAGGTTATCCTCAGAGAGCATATTAAGAAGTAGAAGACATGGCGCCGCGAGGAATTAGTGGTCTGTTTTATGCTTTTTCAGAGCGTAGAACTTTGTTTTTGCTTCAGAGACGTCGTAAAGGAAAAATTGTCTCGGTCGTGAGGGTAAAAAGTTTCTTTTTTCCTCGGCAGCAAATTTGTTGGGAACAGGTTTGGTTCTGTTTGTGTGCAACAATTTATGAGGAGTTTTACAGCATCTGGTTGTTTTTACGCTGTTTTAGCTTCCTCGCTGTCAACTGGGGTAGAACAAACTCATGAGCATGGTCATCCCCTTCCCTGCCTCCATGGTACACTTCCAGAAGTTAATCCAAAGACTGTTTAGCTAGATCATTTCATCAAGAGTCCACTTTTCCCCCATTCCCTCAAATTGCAAGTATGCAAAGAGAGAATAAAAAAGGGGGTATGAAAACACAGTTTTAAGATGGTTGTACAATGCTCCTGCCAGGCTTTTCTGTGAGAGTTGGAAATGAAAGAGTTCAGTTACCTTTGCTAACTATCTGTCTGTTCAAATTCAAGAGGACATGTGTTTCCTTAGATCCTCTGTTGCAGCAGCATTAGAATAAAATCTCCCTTTAGTTTTCAAAGGTGAAACATTCCTTTATTCTTGAACTGATTGTGAAACTTGTAATCGCACAAGGGCATGTGCTGAGTTTTCTTTTTTTTTTCAGATTTAGATGTTGACTTTTCAAAGCATGACTTTGTGATATAATGTTTACCGTAGAATAAAGGAGACAAAATCATTGGCTGAAACTTCTTTTTATTTTTTGGAGGGTTTAAGCACAGGAACAATAAATAAAGAAAAAAACAGTGTAAGACAAAATCTAAATAATTCTAAGGGGTCGAGAGTGACTGGCATAGTTTACGTATATGGCTTAAATATATCCTGGTTGTTAAATATATTCTTTATAGTTCGCACCACCTTTTCTTTCCCACTCAGAATTTTCCTTTGTCTTTTAGACGTCTTTAATACAAAGAAGCAGCTCTGGGCAGATGATGTGGCACATGTTAGATGTTTTTTTTCTTTCTTTTTTTTACACTTTTGTGTTGTGTTCTTTCCTCCCTCTTTTCAACTAATTATCACAAAGTTCCATTACTACTTCGCACAAGCCAGGTTTTTCGATTAGCTTTGCTGCAGCTGTGAGCGTAGAGGGTATCAAACCCTCCTGTGGTTCATTCCTTTCGATGGAGATAACAAAGCCATTGAATTCATCTTTGCAACATTATTAAAGTGCATGTTTTATGCATTAATGCCATTCCCATCGTTAATCTTTCATGATTTCTAACACTTTGTTTCATGTGTAGCAGATGTTTTGACTGTGATATATGTATTCCACTCTTTTTAGGGCAGAAATCTGTTAGGTTTGCTCTATGTCTCAAATGTAATTGGTTAGAAATAATTATTCTGCTCTGGTTCCTTCAGGATAAACTAGTTTTGTGTGCAGGTAGAAAATCTTTTTCTCCGTGTTTAGACAGCCTGATACAGGTTGACATGATCCTTTTTTTTTTTTTTTTTTGCAAACTTGTAATTACGGAGCTCCGGTTGTGTCTGTCGCTGCATCCTGTTGTTTGTTCCATTGCTCTTATACGTATCTTTCTTGTCTTTGGGTATGAGTTCTGAGAGTAGCATACACAGAGGATAGTTCTCAAATTATTCATATTTTGTCATTTTCTCAAACAAATCAGACACTGAGATTTCTGCAGCTCATTATTCTGTAACTGTCTTGCCAAGCATTCCTCCTAAGTTTATACTCTCGACAGAAAATGTCTCTAATTGTGAAAAGAAAAGTACTGTTTTGGCAACAAAACATAGGCAACTGTCATTCTTACTTAGTGTTTCTTCGTGACAAGACGCAAACTTGAGATTTAACTTCTCATTTAGAATTGGAACAGCTGTCTAGTCTTCTTTATCTTTTCAGGTGCCATCTTTGTCAGATATTTTTATCTGGTATTAGAGAATCCACATATCCTGTAAGGATCCCCACGTTATGTCTACATTCTACGAAAATGCTCTCATAGAATTGGAAATCCAGTTAGATTGATCTTTTTAAGCCAACTGTCTGTAAAAAAGAAAATCATGTTGTTACTAATCAGCTGATTGTTTTGAAGGAAGTAACTGTTCAAACCCAAATAGTCATTTGGCAAAGATTATGTTAATGTGTTAAAGTGTGATAAAGTATGAACATATGGAGAGCATATCCTCTAGTTTTTGAGCTCTGAAATATTTCAGAGCATTCGCATGCACAAACAAGTTATAAAAGTCTTTGAATTTGTTCTGTTGCTTTTTAATGACTCATTACAGATAAAACCAGGTTGTTTCCAGCAGTTGAAAAAAATTCAAAGTAAAAACCATCAGCTCTCCGTAAGCACTGAAGTGAAAATGCATTATATTTCTTGTGGCCTTAGGCCACATTCGTTCTGTTTTCCTTTACTCTGTTTGCGTTTCATATTCTGAGACACGGCTAGAATATAGAGTATTTTTCCCACATCAGTGACAATAGAACAGTCTCTCTCTGCCTGTGCGTCCCGGTCTGCCTGCTCTCCTCTGACACCGGCACTACTTATTAAAAGATATTTTTGCTCTGGTTACTTTAAAAAGATCCATTTTGAAAAGGTCTGAATAATACTCAGCAGCCAATGAAATAAGATGTGTCTGAACAACCCACTGTCCAGAAGAAAGATTGAGACTTATCCCTGTTGGTATGATTTTGTGTGTTTTCATCTGCGGGATTTTCCATTGAGAGAGCATCAGATATTTGGCCCTTGATACATCTGACTGAGGGCATAAGTGTGATGTTGCAGACCTAACAAAAGAAATTAGATAAAAGAAAACAGTGGCTTCTTTAGATGCTGTCTTAAGAAGCTATGTATTAGCAGAGGCTATCTGCAAAGGCAGAGAGAAAAATACTGAAAGAAGGCATTAAAATGTATCGCTCACACCTTTAAATCCTTGACAGAGCACTTTTAACCGCACCACAAAAAGCCACATATCAAGACCTTACGCTAAACTTTTCAAATGAAGTGTGCAGTCATGAGGAAAGTAATGATGGATCCGGCCAGAGAATTGACAGAATAACTTTTGCTGCGATGTGAAAGGTTTTCCTTTTTCCGGCTTTCTTATCTCTGATACTTGGCCGTCAGCCCGGTATGGCTTCTCCTGAGTGGCCAGGGGAAAGTGCTGAGCAACTTGGCCCGAGCCCCTGGGGCTCAGCCCGGGTGTTATGGGCTTCCTGAAAGTCCACTGATTTCCATGAACGCAGTCCGTGTCGCCTGGATGTCAACGTGCTTCTGAAGTTATGCGTGCTTAAGGATTTGGGTGTGTGTGTTTTCTGTTCACCTTTGGATTCCTGTGCATGTGACAGCACCACAGTGCTATTTGATTTAAAAATGAGCATTTTCAGCCTTGTATTAGCTCCTCTGAGGCTGTGTAAAACGGGAGAGGCATGAAGCCATGGCAAAAATATACATGATCACAAGTCCCGTCTTAGTGCCATCTGGTGTATTATCTTGTGCATTCATTTTACAGATGCAGAGGCACACTCCACTAGCACTGATTTAAATGATTACCAGAGCACAGCTTCCTTTGAAGAGCTGCATCCGAACTTTTAACAAGGAAGTATGCTCTGTGTTAATGTCCACCTCAAAGGCAACGGTCTGTTTCATGATCAAATGGGTATGTGGGACCTGTCTACCACAGCTAAAGTGGAACGGCAAGTACAGTATGTTCATAGCAGGCAGGGGGTTATGCTATCCAGCAGTGTTTGATGTTTGTATAATACGGACAATGAAATCCATTATGTGTTATGCTGAAATGTCTATGGAGTTATTTTTTTGGCCTAAATCACAGTTTGAGTATCGCCTTTGCACAAGATGGCTTCATGGGCTGCACACTGTGTACAAATCTGGGGATCTTGCAGTTGAGGAAGTGTAACAGCAAGAATGGTCATATGAAAAAAAATCCATATTACTAGAAGCTTAGCTCTACTGTTAGAAACCTCACTAAAGTCTGCAGAAACAGAGTAAGATCACATAATTGTTGTACTCCTAACACAATTTAAATACTTTGCACAATTCCGAAATGAAAAAAATATTGTTCATCCATCCATCCCATCCATTTTCGTAACCGCTTATTCCCTAATGGGGTCGCGGGGTAAAGTAATATTTAAATGCAAATTAATTCAATTCTAAATTAAATAAAATAATATCCCTTTGGGGTGTTGAATTGATTACAGGCTTTGCAGTTTTCATCCTATAGCTTATGGTGATATGACACAGTCCAGGTTAGACGGTATGAACTCTGACTTTTAGCATAACTGCATGTTTACAGCGTGTAGCAGAGCTTTTCTGTGCCATATATTTCCATATTTTTCACGAGAACGTGCCAGGTTACATTTCCGCAGACCCAGGCACTAAACCCTTGTACAGTTTAAATAACATGATTGCTGAATAAAGATGGTAATTATGATAATGTTTATTTATTTACCACATGCGTGAGTGTGCAGGAGGGGGACTCCAAGCACTGTTTGAGGAATGTGACAGCACTTTGAGGCAGAGGCTTATTTGTGGAGTAGAACGTGTAGGGGGGGAGACTTTGTGCTTTAAGCTGTAATTGTTTTTCACTTCATAAAGATAATAATAGTATCCACTCTATATTTTCCTCGAAAACAAAACCAGGGCAAAACAGCGAAGCAGAGCGCCTGCTGCATCCCAAGGAAGTATATATAAACATTAAATTGGGCTTTATAGCTTCTGAAGCTACCAGTAATAGGATCCCCCCCGCCTCCCTCTCTTTTCAAGCATTTCAACTCAGATACAATATATCAGTAAATGTTTTATTTATTTTGCTTGGATATAAGAGAAAAGTAGGTACACTGTCCATCAATGGACAATGTCCATTGTTGGAATGTCAGTTTCTTAGCTCAACTTTTCCCACAAATCTTCTCTTTCTTAATTTCTAGTTGGATTTGGCGGTGCACAATTGAATTTAATTGAATTTTGGGCCATTCCTTTCAGATAAGGTGTAACATCTAAGAATAGCAGTCGTGACAGAAACAATCATTCATTTTTTCCAGTGCAGCACCCTCTCTCTCAGCCACAAGCTTTCCTTGTGTCTTCATGCCCAAAGCAGCAGCACTTTGCTAACAATGGCCAACGAAAGCTCTTCCAGGTTAAAAATTAATATACATATTGCCAAAACAGTGAAATCTTCCAATCCAGATTCCCTTGAAGGGCTTAAGTTCTACCCTTTAAGTGCCTCCATCAGCCCCTCTCTGTTTAAACACAAACTGCATCAGCAGGAAGGCTCATTTTGGATCGCCATTGACCGGCTTGAGCAGCTTTGATGTCATCAGACTCTAATATTAGTCGAAAGCACCAACTTAAGTTTAGTTTAGTGAGAGGAGGAGAAGCAGCCTCGCCGTTGATTCAGATGTGGATGAGAAAAACGGGAGGCTTATGGAGATCTTTTGATTTTTAAGACAATGAGAGAAAATTTGTGTACAGGAATATTTTTTTCCAGGTCTGCCACACAAAGCCTGGGAAAGCCTCTAATTTCAAATAACCCTTATTTCAGTTACCCTCAATGTCAGTTAAATTTGCAATACCGCCCTCCAAAGCATTTGGTCTTTAATTTCTGCTAATTAAATATGATGCAAAAGGGGAAAAATCTCAAAAAATGATGTGGCAATCCATTAGTTTGCGCATTTATTTATTTATTTAGTTACTACTCCATCATTTCATCTGCAGCACCAAAATGACGAGAGCCTGCTCTCATTGGAGGAACTCCATCAGTTTTAGGTCACCGCTCTTGCTGTTGGACTGTGTAGGATTTTTAAATCCCCCATCGGGGTCAAGCGCAGGAGACTCAGGACGTTTGCAGTGAGCTGCTTCAAGCCATTTTGCTGCAGGATCAGTCAGCGCACATGCAAAGATTCTTCAGTGGGGATATTGCAACTCCACCGCTGATTTGTGTCACAACAAAGCATAACTAACCTTGGGGCTTTAAACTCGACCGACTGCTGCGCGCTGTTTGTACATTTTGCGCCAATCTCTTCTGATATTTATAGTCTCGAAGCATGTCTTGTGTTTTTGATTGCAGCTATGTACTGACAACCCCTGTAGCCCCTTTTGAGCCCGATGGTCAGGCAATTGTAGGTTTAGATAGGTGAATTCTGCTTGCAGATATAGTTTATTTTTTAAATCTTTTTATTATTTTTTACTGAACTATGTATGCCGATACATTGATGACTTCTTCAGACCTGAGACTGCCCGTTGTTTTTCCTGCCTGTTGGTAAAGTTGCGCCATTGGCAATAGAATGAAATATTAACATCGAAATTGGTAATGTTACAGGTAAATAATGCAGTTCTGCAGAGTTCTGAAACCGTGTGGCCTTCTGGTAAGTCTCCGTACGTTTAGTGCAGAGCTGTTGTTGCATCCAGCAACAGCTTATTCTTTTTTCATGCCACACTTTGCCCAAACACTGGCAAACAAACACAGGCTGTTTGAAGTTTGTCATGGTGCTCAAATGAACTTCCCTCGCTCCTTTTAGATCTGGTGTAGTGGTTAACCTTGTCAGGCTTAGCTTTGGGGGATTTCATTCGCTTAGATACACCGATAGGGTTTCATCTATTTTTTCCCCCCACAGAGCTCAAGTGAGAAATGCAATTATGTCTTTAAAACGGGGACTTGAAATAATGAATCTTTATGCAGGTGTAACCTTGAAACAGGCAACTTCAAATACCAAGCTGGGAGGCTTAAACATGTTCCAGCATGCGTGAAAACACACGGATATTTACTATTACTGTTGGTTCTACATATGCATGCCGGCTCAAAACCTTGAAGGGTTTTTTTTTAACTCATGGGCAGATGCTTACAAGAATTAACTAGATGGAAGTAACTGTATATTGTTTGCATGTGTTCATCTTTCTGTTCTCCTAGCCTCAGTCCCTGAAATGCGCTGGCAGGCTTGCTTTGAATTTTACACTAGAAAATCAACAAATAGATGTATATCAGACGCATTTGTTTCCTGCCATTTGACGAGAACAATTTCCTCTCATTATAAGAACCAGAGCAATCCATGAAGTGCCAGTGAGAATAAAGAAGGTCTGATTTGGTCTCCTGTTCATGTGAGCGCCTGTCTGCAAACAACTGAGTGGAGTGTGTGACTTTGTTCATGTTCTGATTAACTCTTTGGATTCTGAACAAAAAAGCGGGCCGAGCATGTGGAAAAAAAGATATGCTCTGATTGAAAACGCACTAGGTTATTTTCCCACTTACATCTATTAAGACGGAATTAAGTCTATAAATCATATGAGACCAGGACTAAATAAGTGACAGATGGACCAATCGCAGACCTTTTTCAATCTTTCTGCTGCAGGTTTATGGCGGCTGTAGTTAGAAAGCAAAAACGGTGGACGTGCTCTCAAAAATTTTGGCATTGTCTGTCTCGTGCTGGCTCGGCTTTCCTGGAACGGTGTTATTTTTGATCTGCAGAGCCACACATGGCTCTCATGCATCATAACATCTGGCACATGAAGAAGTTAGACTGACGCATAGAAGAATGCCTGACTCCCGCCCAATCGCATTTGGGAGGGATTAAAGGGCACAGGCTTTGTAATGGACTGATGACCTCTCCAGGCTGGCCCTCTGCCAGCTGGGACGGGTTTCTACCCCCCCGTTTATCAGCTGTGGGTTTTTTTTTCTGTTTATCCTCCAAAGTGGCCACGGTTCTGAGTCTGATCCAGAACCCGACTTGGAGCCGTTTTTTTCATTTTAACCAACAAAGTTCTGCCTGCAATCCTGAATAACTGATGCCATGGCGGCGCCAAGTCTTTGAAAAGCTTACAGAGCTGGGCAGGGAGGGGGGTGGGGGGGGGCACATATGAACTGATGTAACTCCCATCTCAAAAAATCAGAGCTGTTGCTTAATTCAAGAGATGAGATCAAAACAAAAAAACTGAGCATCAACGTGACTGTTGAGACGAACCAGCAGTGTAAGCCAATTAGGTCAGCGTTTCAATTAAATGTCCGCTTGTCATTAACCCCTGTGAGTCTGCATCCAGCATCACCAGTTGGCATCTATCAGTCCGACCCAAAGCAGCATGTAGTGGATCGTTTCCATCCCCAGTGTTTGTAATAAATACCAATCAGTTTTTTAAATGCCAGTAAGTGGCACCCGTCTGGTGGTACACTGGGGAACAGAGAAATAGAGACCTGTGTCATATGGGGATTGAACAAATGTGTTATAGATTGCCTTCTTTCTGGCAACTTAGAATTATAATAGAAAGAAGTCCAGACTTTGATGAAGGTGAAATGACCCTGACAATTAAGCTGCTCTTCCACATTTAAAATCATACTCACACACTAAGATCAGTAGAGAATAAATCCCACTATGTCTCTTAATAACCAGACATGTATAACCATGATTTTAGTAGTTAATGACCATGTATCTTAATTGCAGCTATGGCGATGTACCTAAATATGTTTTTCAGACTCTAAATAATTCTAAATGTTCTAGCCCCAAAGATTGGCATTTGAGTTTATAAAACTCATATTGATTGTTTCGATGAAGAGCTCTGATTTTAATTACAGCCTCCTAAGGTAGCTGTCATAGCTGCACATGTAACATTCTATAGTCAGAGAAGAGTCGTGTGAGAGCTTTGAGAGAAAAGAATCAACTAGTCTAGCTGGTGCACTGTGCGAAACCATTAAATTCCCACGGTGCCGATTCACCATTAATTAAGCCTGATAAAACCCCCGGTGTCACCTTTAAATGAGACTGCAATGAGACTAGTATTAGGTTTATAGTTTTGTGCAAATGGTGAAGGGGTTTGTGTGTGTGTGTGTGTGTGTGTGTGTGTGTTGCCTGGAGGCTGTGTGCTGCCATTCTTTCAAAGTAGGGTAGACGAGTTGTAACCGAAGGAAGTGACACAGGGAGAATCACCCTGAGCCTCAACAGTAAGGAGAAAAAATGCTGCTATCTCCTCCCGATTACCCTTTTTCTGACTTGGTTTCATCTATTTGTCTCCGTTTTGATTATTTGAGATTGTAGAAAGAAGTGAACAGGAATATCAAGACTTCTATAGAGTATATCTATGTGATCCTTGATAAGGAGACTCACCCTTTAGTTTCCACAAGTCCGTAGTGCTACATTTTCTTTTCTTCAGGCTCAGTCCTGCAGAGGTTGGTATGGAGAAATATGCAAATAATAAAAGGAAATCTGCTTGTTTTCTCACCTTGCAATAAATGAGCTGCAGACATATGAAAACACTGAATTGGTGATTTGCTCCTTAGCTTGTGCCAGTTTATTTTATTACTAGATAAAACAGCCAAAATGTAACTTGGTAAATAGATGTCACTAGACTTAATTCGAGGACAAAAACATGCTGCCAATAGAACTTTTTTCCACAGAAGAAAAAGGAGAAATGTGTTCTCTTTTTACTAGGAAAAAAAAGTGTATTGTGTAGCACATTAGTAATAACTACTTTAACCAAGTTTTTAACACTACAATGAGGGCTTTTTGTTGTTTTAGAGTGATAAAATCTGCATTTTGTAAATCATTACCATATTGAATTTACTGCAGGTTTATCCATAATAGTCATAATTTGGATAGAAGAGACTTAGAGACGTAGGTTTAGAAAACTTTCAGAAATATAATCAAATTCATAGGAGCTGGTAACTGACCTCAGCTGTTTTAGTCTGTGAGGCAAAAAAGGGAGAGGGAAGCACAGACGGCCCCTGGCATAAATTCAAACACTTCTCCTAATTTTTCACCCTCATGATTTGCTACGGTCTGATCTGTGTTTTGAATAAATTCCTCTGCTTCCTTATTGTCTTTGATTGTTTTTCATTTGTTCTTCCCTTGCGCAGACGAGTGCTGAAGGAAATGCCAATTTGGGCTTCTCATTGAGCTCACGCCGATGTCTATTCGCAGTCAGAGATGACTCCTTTTTCCCTGCCGGCCCAGACCCTCAGAAAAAGACACAGCACTATCCTCACTATCAATTTCACGTCTCTCCTCGGTCATCCTTAGACCCTTGTCTGAGGCCGGGGAGATCAGAAAGCAAATCAAGTTGTTCCTGGAGTGGCTTATTTTGGGGGCAGGAGGATAATGTGCATGCTCAATCTCAAATTCTTGGCCTGTGAGGCTGAGCCCCTTGGAATGTATCTTTTCCCCCTAGTTTATCATTTTGACCCTCTGACATTCTTTTAGATTCAGTTTAGCCACATTTCTCTGGCTCCACCTTGTATGATCCTTGACCTGTGACCATATTTCTGACTATTCAGATTTCCACACACCTGTCCCCATCCGAGCCCCTTCATTGGGAGCTTCTCGGTTGCCTATAGACCTCTGGTGTACAGTGTTGTCCACGTTTGACTTTTTTACTGGTGAATTTTCACTGTCAATTTCATCCCATGTGGAGATCAAAGCTCTGATCTAAGCCGTGCACAGATTCAGTAATTCAGTACGACTGTTTGTGAAAAAGCCATCAGTTAGTTCACGTTTTTATAAGTGTGTCCATCTGAAAGCTATGTCTTTTATTCATTTGTTTTTTTCTTTTTGGGCATTATATCCGAATGTTATGGACAGCCCGGATGATAAAACTCCAAAATGTATAAATATCAAATGATCCGAGCGGGTTTTGAAGTCTTGATCCCAAATACAGTAAATACACTCCACTTTTCAGACACAGTATTTCAGCAGTGGGGCAGAATGGTTCTCTCCCCCAAGGTAATAGCAGAGATACCAGCACTTTGAGCTATTTTTGCTTTTTGTTTGGTTCAACCTCTTAAGCCCAAAAATACCTTTTGAAACAAGCAACAGAGAAGCATCCTAAAATTCAGCCTTCAAAAGCTCCGGCCCGAATATATTGAGTTTTCAAATACAAAAAGGTCTGTTATTTTCGAACCCTGCTGAAATGGTCAGAAATTGGTGCAAAATAGGAGTCACCTGAAATACTTTCTCAACCTATGTGCCCCATGTGAGTAATAAATGTACCCCGAGGTACAAGTTTCTACTTAAAGAGGCTCTGAAAAGGTACAGATATGTTCCCAATTTGTAAATGATCCTGCTATTGTACAAAAGTTGTTAGTGTTACTGAGCAAATTCAAAGACAGCTCAGTCGGGAAATTGGTGAACCCGACAAACAGATGCAGCCGAGGGGAATTCCATGAGGAATATTTCAGCTACCAAATGACTATAAAAATCCTCAAGCCGTTAACCGCTGCCTGGGGATACATTTTCTTTACAGTATCATTCATTATTCCTGTACAATTTGGCTCAAAAAGATTTCTAAACGTGTGTGAAGCGGCAAATCTTGAAGAACTCTCTCCAAAAAACCATAAAACATGATTGCAACGTGGAAAGAAAAGTAAAGCTGCAATACATTACTTGGACAGATGTAAATTGAGATCATGGTGGCGAGTTTACGACGGGTCCATTTTCTCACAAAATGGAGGCGAGAACGATGTGAAACATCAGGGCAATGTGAAATTGTTGTCAGGGCAATGTTTGATATCGTGTAAAAATGAAGAGATAATCAGGTAGTTTTCATGCTTGACCGGCCAGCAGTTCACACGGGATTTCTTTGATGTTGTCTGAGATAAGAGGATGACGGCATTTTGCTGGGCTTTAGTCACCAGGGCAGCCATACATCAAAGCACCATCACCTTTTCCTCCCACACAG
Organism: Menidia menidia; assembly: GCA_907169785.1. NCBI lineage: Eukaryota > Metazoa > Chordata > Actinopteri > Atheriniformes > Atherinopsidae > Menidia > Menidia menidia. Next base: position 16,858,140 of record CAJRST010022223.1, read on the forward strand.
GATGATAACCAATCCTACAAGACACGATGGGATTGGCTGAAGTAGCATTACAGGAGGCGGCAGCACAAGTCTTGGTAATTTTTTTAAGCCAAGATGAATATTTTTTCCTTCAAGACCCCCATAGTTGGCAAAATCCTTCAAAACTGTTATCTTCTCCGATGAAAAGCCCAAACCTTGTTACCATTGAATCCCTGTAATAGGTCTCGCACAATGCTCTGTGATAGAAAACTCAGGGGTAAAATGCAATTCAGGGTGTAAATACATTTTCAAAAGCAGCTCCCTCTCTAATGCCAGGTGATTATTTGAGAAAGGTTTTCTCCAGAGCCTTTTTTATGAGGCGGAGCACAGTCTGTCTGGTTAGACACGGCAGCTATCAGCTCAAACACACCAGAGCTGCCACCTTTGAGATTACTCCTCTGATTCACATCTCTCCCATCATGGAGACTTGACATTTTGTTGCAAGACAGAAAATAGTCTTCAAAACACCTCAAAGAACTAAACTTTAGTACCTGACAGGGGAGAGAAAAAATTCAATTTGTGCACCTGACAAAAAAAAAGGGGAGCTAATGTAAATACTCTGATAATACTGGATGTCAGCATTATGTAAAGTGTGTTTGTGTCCCCTCATTGAAAGACTTTTGTATATAAGGGAATTTTTTTTTTCAGTGATTCGGTAGACCAGAAAGAAAGAAAGTTAAGTTTTGATCTTTACGGAACTAACTCACACAAAGCTGAAATCTTGTTTGTAATCTATGTTAAATTCCATTCTTTGGAGGTGGGCATCTGCTTCTATTCTAATATTATTTTTAGTAAATTGATCAACTTTCCTCTGCTTTTTCCTAATTGAAGAATGGGGCAATAACTGGATCTTACGCATCAATGGCAGAGCAGCAATTTTATTATATAGTTTCAGAAAAACAGTTAAAAAGCTCAGACAAATGTTTTTTTAAGATGGACTTTAGATATTTAGTTGGATTTTGAGCAATCCAAATATTTGAATGGTAATTAATTTATTTTTCTCTTCTTTTGTATGCAGGAACAGATTAGGGGAATGGACCTATATTATCCCTGTCCTCGGTGGCAGTGTTTCTAGAACATTTGTCATTCTCTGGCTCCAAACGAGGGTTTATCTAAATGAAACTCGAATGTGGGACTTGAAGAAAAAGTTGAACTCCTTACCCATGACACGCTTCTTGTCTTGATTGGGATTGGGATCAGTTTGGGATTTTAGTTACCCTAATCCATGTTGTGCTCAGTCTTTCTCTTTTACCCTGATCCAGTAAGAAGTGGGTGCATGCTTGTGCGGATGCTGAGTGGGGTAAGTTGCATTCTGTCATTGTTGTCCGACTTCAAAGCCATCAGCTCACCATGCTTTCTTCTGAAATCCCCCAAAACCTGACAACATTAGAATACCATCAAACGCTCTTTGGCTGCCTTTGAAATGCCACTGACACTGTTTGGCACCGCAATTTGCTGGCTCTAAAGAGCTCGCTCATGTTATTGAAATAAATCTGAGGCTTGTAATGGGAATGGAAATGAACACATCTTTCATGCTTTGGCTTAGAAGTGAGTGTTGAATGGTGAGACGAAGCCTTGTTTCCCTGGAGAGTAGGTTGTTGACTTTGTAGCATTCTCTCATTGTCCATTGTAGACTTGCCATTTCTGTGATTTTCCGTTCCATTTTACTTCACTTCCCTCTTCTTTTCCCCCCCATTTTTCACTCAGCTATTCTCTTCCTCTCCTCATCCAGAGGGGGAAAAAACGGTTTACTTCCATCAGAGGACTTTAACACGTCTGCACTGTGAGAGATAATTAAAAAAGCCTAAACTGTCACAGAGGTGAAGTCTGTCAAACGAAAGCTTTGAGAGATTTTAGTCTATTGATTTTATTGTCAGATGATTCAAATCACAACTTTTCCCATCGCTCTTGTAACCAGCACACTGGGGGTTAGACACGTTCAGGCTCTGATAAGTTAGAGGCAGATGTGAACCTGCTGTTTGTGCGGTGAGTTCGGGGGGTGGGGGGGCTGATCGTTTTAAGCCTGGTGGGGATGACTCTTTTCACATTTTGAAATATAAACCATGTACCAGTTACATCACTTTCAGCAGCAGGACTAAACTTGTTAATTACCAGAGTTGGCCAACGCCACTCTGTAAATGAGTCGCATCAATCTTCCCGCCGCTCGTAAACACGTATTTATTAGCTCTGTGACCTTAAGAATCCGAATGATGTGAGACGCTGAAAGTTTGTGAAGTCATGTTCATCACATAGCTCCTGAGATGTGTCATAGCAACTTGTAAACGTTGGCCGATAGGTGATTTATCGTGCCTTCCCTGACGAAATGAATACACTTTGATATACATTTTTCGGTGGTTTAACTCCCCTATCAATCAAACATGGCCCTGGAAAATGAGTCATGGAGTAGTAGATGGAAATGCATGTTTTTGACTTTTTCTTGGGTTGTTGAAATGAAGCAGCAGCTGAGAGAAAAAACAACAACATAGTTCTTCAAATGAGCTTCTGTTTGTGTACAAAAGCAGATGTACTCCTTTGGTCCAACTTGACTATTTTTCACGCACCATCTCACCAAAGCAGGCTCTGGTCCTTCCCGCTGGGTTAATCCCAGAGAGGGCAGAGGATACCACAAAGTCTCATGGGTTTAAGATATGGTGGAAAGTAGCAGACGAGGAGGTCCAGTTATGTTTCTCTTTTCACCTCTTCCTATCTGTCATTCAACTCCTTTACTGAACACTGATTCCATTGTTTCTCACCTATATTTTTGGGTAATCATTGGTTTCTGGCGGATTAGAATGCTCTCAGAAATCTGAGGCCATATATCGGATATAAATCAGATGTCATTTTGAGATCGATACATATTTTAATTGAAACACAGGCAGAGATCCCAACCTTTTGACTTCAACTATACAAGTGCTCATAGAGTTATAACAGTTTTGTTTCCAGACACGTCTCTCTTTTTATTCCTATAAGTACACATTAATAATCATCTTTGGAGCAGATGATCAAAAAGGTTTTGCGACAGTATATGTTTTATCTTACAAGAGTAAATCCCATTCTCTCCATCTTTTAATGAGAAGCGCTAAAGGGAATTTTTTTTCCCAGCTTTATGGGGAGCCAGTTATATTCAGATACCAGACTTTTACACTTGTTTAAGTTGTTTGTTCCAAACGTGGTGGAGATCTTCAGGGAAAATACTGTTTAACACATAGGAAGTACCGCACAACAGTGATAGTTTCGAGTCACAGATTTAGACTCTCAGTCTCATATGTGACAAACCTACGAAACCAATCTTGCGAGTCTTAACCATCAGGGATTATTTGTTGGAGCTGCCAACAGCAGCGATGTTTACCTAATATTAGCATTTAGCAACACATTAACCGTGTGCTAATGTACTTAATGAGATATCTCATGTTGTCCCTGTGCGCTTTTTCCACTGCTTACTGCGGGAACACTATTCTTCTGGAGTCATGTGTGTTTTTGGGCTCATCTAATTCTGATTCTAATTCTGATAAACCTAATTCTGATAGGCTGTAGTCTGAGAGCTGTGTGAGTCGCCGTTTCTGCAGCTCAGCTAAAGCAGCGACCGGAGCTCCTCGTTTTCTCCGGAGCAGGAAAAGAAAAATGTTTTGTTCTGCTTTGCAGCTGGCAAAAAGAAACACAAAGGCATCTCAAACAAAGACGCACACAGAATACCTCTGGTTGTGTCCCTGTAAGTGGTTCTTGTAGCCCAAACAAGTGTTAATTGGCTGACACGGAGCTGTGCTCTGCAACAGCCTGATTTCACAAAGCACTTCATTGTTTCTCCCTGATTGAAAACTCACAACCTGACCAGTGCTTCGTGTACGTTATATATGCCTAAGCAGAGCAGCAGATGGGCTACCTTGTTGCAGAGGGACACGTGAGGAGCTGCAGGCAGGTTGATGGAAGATATATGGACTAATTAATACCCAGAGAAAAGTTTGGTCAGCCTTCTGCACCGAGCAAACAGGAAGAGATTGTATCACATGTTCTTTTGGGAATGGGGTATTCATTCATTTATTCACAATTTACATGGAACCCCAACGTTGTTGTAAGTGGGATTAAATGCATTTGTTAGCCTCTGTTGTGTTGAGTAAAAGTAAACCAAGTGAAAAAACCTCTTTTTCATTGTTTTTGCTGATAAACTAAAAGAGTATTTATGTTTCAGTATAATAAAATCAAGAGTTTTTTTTTCCCTTTTTCTTTGATAAGGATAAAGGCAGTTGATTTACAATATGTTGGAATTAAACAGATTTGCTGTGCAAATAAAGCTGGTCGTCTTTGTATATACGACCAAAAACAGGGTTTAATCTTTAGTCACAACTGATCCCCACTGCTTTACAAAACTAGATAAATAAGGGCTCAAATGAAAATCCATCCATCCATTATTGTTACCACTCATTCCCTAATGGGGTCGCAGGGGGAACTGGAGCCTATCCCAGTGGTCAGTTGGCGAGAAGCGGGGAACACCCTGGACAGTCCGCCAGTCCATCGCAGGGCCCGAAAATCCATTTATTTCTACAAAAGAAGTTATTGGTCATTGCCCAATATAAACAGCACACAGAACAACATAGAAAAAGACGCGTAGGCATCTGGGAAGTTTTGAGTTAAACCTGACTGTCAGATGAGAGGCTGAATGCTGCCACCCCTTATCAGACACGTTTTTATCCTTTATCATTACTAGATTACGAGATTACAAAACAACAGGCAGTTTTTGTAGAGGCTGGAATTGACGACACGTCTGAGATCTTATGACATGACTAACGTGGAATATCTCCCAGCCTCATGTCCACAGTTCCTGATCTCAAACGGGATTTTAAAAGATACAAGACCTACATAAGCCAAGTTTTCCCCACTTTCCACAGACACGGGGGGGGAGTTCTGCTGAACTGCATCTTTCATGTGGAACTTGCTTTTTCCTAATCAACAGCAGATGCACACATGCCGGCATCTTCTGCGAAACACCTCCCCGCCTCCCTCCTCCACAGTGGGGATCATCATGGGAGGCCGAGGTAAAGAGGAGGTGACGAATGAGGGAGGAGAGGATTGTCAGGGCTGGGGGTGGGGGAGGACATGGGGATCATGTAGCAACGCCGAGGGGAGTGTGTGAGCGAGATAAAGAAAGGATGAACATGATCAGAAGGGATAATGCCTGGTGGAGTCTTCGGCGGTATCTCCCTCAGTCAGACGAGACCCACATGTACTCACATGCATCACGTGCACGGGACTCAGAGGTGACACTCTTCTTCTGCTGTGCATTTAAGTCTGTTTTGCACCCCCGCTTTCTTTACCACAACAATTCTGCAACAAGTCAGGAGAAAAAATGAACTTATGGCCACCGTGTTATGCAGCATGTCACACATACCGAAGCAGCTTGTTTGAATAAACATCGCAAATAGATTTTATGTATAAATGCTCACATCCTTTCAGGAGCATCTTATGGTTCTGTTTATCCTCGCTGTGATTGTTTATATGTGAAAAACCTGGGCAGGTTGTTTGGCATTTCTCTGTTTTTTCCCCCCCCTGTGCCACAGACTGCACCTTTGAGACTGACACGGGGCCTATTTTTCTTGAGATGTCACTCGTAATTCTTCAGGAGTGGTGTCAAAACATTGTCCCGTTCTGTGTGTTTTTTTGCAGTTGAGTTCGATGACTGTGCGGGAAACCAGGACGTGACGTTTGACGTGTCAGATCCCAGGTTCTACGTGGATGAGGGTCTGAATCTGGTGCCGGGGGAAGATGTTCTAAGCAGCCCGTCCGTGATTTTCATCCACGGGCTCAACGCACGCTCAGATGACATCGCACGGCTGGACATCACCGGCGTCCCGGCTCAGTCCGACCACCGTCTCCTGGTAAGTGCAGCTCACCGTGTGTGTTTTCTCGTTTTGTTTTTCATTTTTAATCAAAAATGAAAAGGTTATTCTTTATTACATTTGAAAAGGTTACTTCAAAAATAGCAAACTGGCTCTTACTCCTGCAAGTAGGTAAAATTATTGGTGACTCGCATACCATTTTAAGACACTTTCAGCCACTTTCCACTTTGCTCTCCTCTGTCCAAAGGACAATTTGTGCAGATGCAACTTAGCAAATATGGTTTCCAAGTTTTTTTCAGAGAGAAAAGGCTCCAAATAATCCATGCTGCTGTTTTTTATTATAGTTTTCTGCTGCTTCTCTGAGCATTGCACGGTCTGACCTTTAGGTGAAATTGCTCAGATGTCCACTCGGGAGAAGACTGATGACTTTCTTGAAGATTTTTTACTTTAATGGTACTACTACCATTACAGATAATGATAACAGTTATGTTCATAATCACATTTGGATACCTGAATACTGTAGTTTAGAGCTGGCCACAGAGAGATCATTTATTCAGGTTCTGTTTATTAGCAGGACTTGGTTGCTAATATTAATGCTAACCATAAATTAACTATTAAAAGGGTTCACTTAGTTTTTTCACTCTTCTTTTGCTTATAAAGACATATCTAGGCGTTGGACCTTTTGAGAACCAGAATATTCTTATTTTTGGTTATCTGAGAGCACATAATTGGGAAAAGGATTTCATGCGTATTGTTTAACCTGTTCATTTGACTCATCTTTACCACATGTCCGATCATTTCTCTGAGATAAGTGGCTACAGGAAAAGGCTGTGTGCTTATTAACAAAAGTTAATCGCCATAGCAACAACATCCAAGGCGCGTTTCTGTCATGCCGCGCGATGCAGCTCTAACTAATCTCAGCCATCATTGTGAACATATTTTTCAGAGCAGTGCTGAGATATTCTGGGCAAGGATGACAAAAAGTAATTCAGTTGATATAAACATCACGGGGTTATGCAAATTTTTAGGAAAAGTGTGTTAAATCAGCCTCTGGTCTCTCTTATCAACACTTAAATACTTTTATGGCCAGCAGGGTACTGCTGGCCATAAAAGTATTTAAGTGTTGATAATCTATTTCCAAAACGTCAGAATGATATTTTTCATGAAGAAAGACAATGAAGAGCTTAACGTTAGAAATTTGCTAAGAACGTAAAACCAGGCTGTGTAGCAGTCACAAAGCATTTATATATAAATCCTCTTAATTTGGGAATTAAAGAAAATAAAAACAAATTGCATCAATTGTTTAGAGGCATCCGTTGTCAGTCACTTTCATGCTTATGGTGATAAATTCTTATTTGCAAATGTGACCTTAATTATCATCAATTAGCATAATTATGCCACTGCAAAGATGCTTTAATAGGCTGTGGAAAAGCTCACATTTATAGTTTTTAAAGAATAATTGGATCTATGAGGACATTTAAAAACAAATGAAGTGAAACTAATATTGTTCTTCTGTTTTTTTTTCTTCTAAAGAAGCACAAAAGTTTGCGTGAACAAAGACTTTCACCAGCCATTTCAAATTATGCAAACTTATCCTTTAATCCCTTTAAGCCTACACCCTGATGGTGAGCAGTGTTCCTCTGAAAATCAACCTTTTTGATTGCTTAATCTACAGAACCAATCTACAGCTGGCAAATTGACTGGTTTATAGTCATAAGTCGGTAAACCTGAACATAAAGCATTGCCCCCCAGTGATATTTTTTCCTATTGCTCAAATGACCCTGTGTGTAGAGCCTATATGATCAGTTGATGAGGGGAACGTTGTAAGTACAGGTGGTGTTCGCTGTACCCCTCATAGGCCATTTGTCTTTCTGGTGCAGTGTTTAGTGTCCTGTTGCTACCGCTAATGAATGCCTCCATCCCTATCAAAGCCTTGGTATTTGTCTAAGCTAAAAGAGTTGTTTGATTAGATGGCCCCCAGGTGTCATTTTGGCAAAAGATTGAGCATATAATGAAATTAGTCTTTTGTAATTAAAGGTTGGATTGGAAAACCTCGGTGATTAATATTGCCATGAAAGCACGATCGTGTGTTCATTTATGCGCAGAAATGGTCTTTTTCGGTGAATACTGTGGAGTGTTTAATTCTAATAGCCGAAAATCCTCACTGACACCTAAGAGTACATAATTGACAGGCTTGTGTGGGCTGCCTTACAGTGTGGCTGTTTGCGCGGTTCCTTTGCAGCCAGAAGGCTCCAGCTGTGGCCTTTTCCATCTGAAGTTGCATTCATTCTCCCCGTAAGTGGATTTTCTCCAGGTACACCAGCTTCCTCTCACAGTCCAGAACATGTTGGCTTTTTCAATGTACACACATCTAAAGGTACAAATATGTATCTGAGGAAGCAGAACTAGACCACTCAATGTGCAGCCAGAAGAGTGCTGTGGTGTCAAAGCAAATAAACGCATGCGAGGATCATTCCTACGCCTGGATTTCCTTTTGTGTGTGGCTCTAGAAATTCCTGTAACATCCAGACATTCTGTCCATCATTTCAGTAAAATTAAAAGTCAAATCTAAATGAAAAGATAAACAGGCGACAGTCACTATAATTACTTTAAAGTATAAATTCTCTCTTAAAGAGCCACTTTAACATTATACAAATAGTTTTTGATCTGAGCTCTTCAGTGCTACACCGAGACCAAGGTCATCGTAAAAAAAAACCTACCGGTAATCATCGACTTGCTAACAAGGATGAAACAATGCCAACATTATAAATTTGGCTATAATAGGACGCTGACATTAGCTTTTGTCTTGCAGCACTACTTTTTACAACTGCATTCTATACTTGAGCAGTTAGATGATCACATTGTGCTGACCGAAGTGAGTGGTCAGCTGTTAGAAAATGGCGGCATTGTCATAAGCAAAGCAAAAAACGGAGGTAGACAGGAAAACACATCATGGCTGTCATGCATTGTTGTTAATGCCAATGTTGTTAGAACATCCAATGACCCAGTTTGGGTCAATGCTTTCCGGAGATGTTTTTAAGAAATTAATTAGTTTAATCTGAATTTGTTTGTAAAATTCGGTGAGTTGGTGCATAAAATGTGTTGCACCCATTTAAATAACAACAAAAAGCATTGGGCTCTTACACAGTTGCCACATAGTGCAAGGTTCTGAGTGGCTAATTGGAAAGCACAAATAGTTAAAAGTGCAGGAATTAGGCAAGGTAAGATAGACAAAGAAAATCCAGGCAAAGTGAATATTCCTGTTAGATGGGGTGGTTAAAAGCTCTCATTATTTCTCCATCAATTAATCTGTTGAAGCTTGTCAGGCTCCGGCACTAATATCATCAGAAAATCTATTGGGGCTTTCTCTCTGTCTATATCCTGCAGCCCCCCCCCCCGCCCCCTCCCCTGCCCCCTCCTGGTTCTGAACACTGGCAGTGTCTCAAGTAGCCCATCAAACACGTTCTCACAGCAGCAACAGCTTTAAAAGAATTTGTAACGAACTCATGGCATATTTAAAAGCCTGTTTCAATAATCCGGGGGTTTGACTTGTGTAATAGCTGTGAAAACACTCTGCATGCACTCAGATGCTGAGCTTCAGGTCTATGATGTAATGATAGAGGAGCAAACCTCCCTCAATGACTCTTCTTCTACGTCTTTCAATCACTGTAGCAGCCGGCAGGTGTCTTTGTCAAATTGCATTTTCATCATGAAATTGTTTTCCGACGTTTGTTCTACTTGAATTCGTATCTGTTCGGATCTCGCTTTCTCTCTCATGTAACGCAAGAGCAGAAATGTTCCAAGGTGAACGTTATTGGCATTACAAATGGCATTGTTGCAGAAAATACGGGCCTGTGATAATTGATAAGTGCTGGAAGCAGAGGCGGAGAGAATCAGTTTTTAATTCGTCAGCGCGAGCTGCTAGTGTGGTGTAACACAAGCCCAGAGGGGGGAAAGTGGCTGATGAATTATTCCTATTATGAGCAAAACTCTGAATTCAGTAAGTAATTTATACCTCCTTTTTGCAACTAATCAATATGTGAATTAATGGAAGAATGTATTCCAATTTAACAAACGCGTGCTCTGAGATATAACCTTTTTTTTTGTGTTCATTCCTTGTTGTTTGGGTTGTGTTGTGCAGAACAACGGTTATGCAGAACGTTTCCATGCCTTCAGGGAGCATAAAAAGGCACCATTCAAATGTAACAACTGATAAGGGTCCAAATAATCTGAATCCAAAAGCCTATTTATTTTTGCTTTTGTTAGGTTTCATACATTTCCCCGTGCCGACTGAAATGTAATATTGCACCCAGTGCAAAATCCTCATCCAGCAATGGGAAATAGATTTTCTCTAACCATGCTCTCAGTGTTCAGCGAGGCTTTCTGAAATGACTAAAAAGTGACAGCTTGCAAACACAGCACAATGACTTACACTCTACAACAGAGCACAATAATCAGCGCCTCTCCGTCTTCATCCCACTCACAATATAACTTAGTCTGTGTCTGTCATCTGTTAATTATGTTTACCGTCATTTTCTGTCTCTTTTGCATTTGTTCCGTTTCACCTTCTGTCCCTTTTCCAGAGGAGCTTTGTGCATCTGCTCTCTGGCACGTGTTTTCTTAACAATGCGGGGGAGTAAATGCCAACAAAAGCAGGTAAACGAACCAAAAGTTGTGCTATGTTTGCTCATCGAAGTGCCAAGGATAGGCCTCGCTTTCAAGCTTACAGTGTTTTCGTTGTTTTTAACGGATCGTTAAAAGAACTGACACAAATTTAAGCTACGACTGTCATGTAAAGCAGATCATTTCATGGTGTGATTTCTTTCAAGATACCAGTTATTCACTGGCTGTGGATGAGAGCAAGCAGATAATGCCTTTGTTTTGTTTTTTGACTCAAGCTATCAAAGCTTTCAAGTAGACCCAAAAATATCTAATATGATTTGGTTTTATCCGGCATCCATGACAGAAGCGAGACAAATTAGGAGCAGAAAGTTTCTAAAAGCATGTTTCTGCCTCGAACTGTGTCTTTAATCTGACTTATTGGAGTTTTAAAGGTCAGGAAAAGTGGGTGATGGTGAGCATTTGGAGAGGAAATTGTAAAAAATTAGGTGACAGCTAAAGCAGAGAAGCTAAAATTGGATTATGAAAATGATGCTCAGGTCTGTTCGGCTCAAATGTATTTGAAAGCCTCTTTCCTGGCTTCTGCGGCAGCTGCAGATGAGAGTCAAGTCTGGCTTTGAAGGAAATGGCCGGAAACAGCGGGAATCATCACGGAGAGGGAATTTTCCAGGTCAACAGCGGCAAACGACAGCATTACTTGAGAAATGTGCTGAAGACTTACCGGAATGTTGACTGTTTAAGCAGCTAATATGCACAGGGGAAAAAAAGCTAGTACACTGTGTTTCTGAAAAGGCTCGGGATGCCTCTGGGGAATTCTTTTCACGAGGGAAACCAGCTGGCCAGTGTTTAGGTTGGTGGCATCTGTCAAAGTGATATTCCTATGTGTGACAGGAGCAGAACGTAGAGCGTCACTCTGCTGCTGCAGGCTGGGCTTCTTCCAGTAACGCGTCCTGGTGTCAGAAGTGATCCGCAAGCAACACACTGTTGCCCTCTATGCTCCGAAATAACTGTTGTTGAACTTCTTCCACAGTTTGTGTTAAATCAGCATCGCTGGGCAGTCTTTGGTCCTCTGCCCATGATTCTTTGAGTTCAGTTCAGTTCCTTTTTTGGACCCCTTTTTGGTAAATCCAGACCAGATCACTTAAATCCCTCAGGGTCTGAAGTTTAGAGATTTCTTGATACAATCATGTACCAAGCACATCTTGACCCTCATCAAAACTGCCCAAAACCTTTTTTTCTGTATTTTATCTATTCTTTAGTTGATTTATTATTTATTTGCTTTCTATAAATTAACTTCAAGGACAAATTTACATCTGGATTCTAATATTTCTTAAAGTTATTTTTAGTTTTACCTTCTGTGGTTATAGTGATATGGCTGATGGTTGTCAGTGTTTTTCAGTTGCACATCAGAGGTGACCGATCCTCTGAGCTGGCTGCATCTGCATTGATGTATTTTAGGTTTAATGGTTGTTCGTGCCTGTCACCACCAGCCAACACCGGCCTTGATATTGTCCATTTCTCACCGGGTCTCCAGCACATTGTCAGAAATGAGTAATGGCACTTCTCAATATAGCATTAAGGGTGAAAATGGCAGAATGGACAAGGACACGACATTGCTGCCACAGGAACTCAGAGCTCAGATGACAATGACAAACCTTCTGTCCTTTTCTCCCTCAATCACTTAACCGCAGACGAAATCCGCAGCCCAGTACAGTGTGCTTTCATTTTAACAGTCCATATGCTCATTAACTCGCTTATTGGACAGGTATTCTCTCATATCAGCACAATAAAACACTGTCTTGATCATCTAGGAGAGGAAGCCCATATGTTTCAGAGCCGGATCAGGGTTGACGGTGCGGCCGTAATATATGAACAGCACGCATTAAACATTCATGGGTCTCTTCACTTAACAGTGCCGAACTGTGAGGACACCATTCATCACACATTCAGAGTGCAAAGAGAGCGGAGAATTTATTGCTGTGGGAGAGAAAAGAATGAATTAGAGCTGCCGGAATGGCAGGTATATGTGAGAAGGGAAGGATATAGGGGAGCAAGTCGTCTTTTGCACAGCACCCTGCGGTGAGCTGTCCTCACTGGGCAACAGAAATGTCTCCGGCCGAGAGCGTCCGTCCGGCTAGTGTCCACATCCGCGTCCGGCTTCTCAAAGCGCCACTTCGTTGCTGCATATCCATTGTTTCTCATTTCTGTGAAGACTCAGAAGGTTTGTTTAAGCCCAACTCTGAAGACTCCAGCTCTTCTTCTGTCCCCTCACCCGGCTGGGACTGGTGCATTATGGGATTGACATGCTTATCCCAGGTTTCAGACCTTTTTAAAAGTCCATAAACTCGCTTGTGAACTGGTCACGGAAATTTACACACACCACTGGGCGGGTTCTTCAGACACAAAATCGCTCATATAATCTTTGATAGCGTTTTTTTTGTTTTTTTTTTTTTACACTACTGTGGTTAACAGCTTCGGGTTCGGTTTCAGATGTCTGCTTTTGGTATTTCAAAGGTCATCCCCCAGTGGATTTGATAAAAAATGGCCATTTCCAGTTGGTCTTCGGTTTGTTCTGCTTGAGTTGTGTTTGTGATTACTATATCATTGTGCGTGTGTATGTGTGTTTTTTTGTTTATTTTTTTGGTGGAATAGCTCTTAAGGCACAAATCCTTTTGATAGGAAATGCTTAGTATTTCCCGTTTACTGCTCTCTCTCTCTGCCACCGTGACATTGGCGAGCGTGGCATCAAAGTCCCTGTCAGTCAAGGACGACACTGTGGACGGTAAACATGCAAACAGCCCACACAAAACGGTGCAGAGCACCGTGTGTGTGAAGCGTTTCACTGAGGGCTCCGGCAGATGAAGGACAAAGAGAACATTTGCACTAGAAATGAAAGCACAAAGCCATATATCAGACCTTTCTCAGTTATGTTGCGCATGATTTAAACCAAGCGTGGTCTCTTTTTGTGGTTGCTGCTCAGTATTACGCCCGATCAAAGTGCCCGCCTTTGGTTATTTCATTACAGTTAAGGTCAGTGTTAAATATGCTAAAATTCCTTTGAATAATAAGCATAGCTCATATGAAAGGGGTAATATTAATGCCTTTTTTAAGGTTGTCCATTGGTGTGATAATGACTGCATATTCTGTTCCATTTCCTCCCGGGAGTTTAGTACTTTGTTTTCAAAGAGAAATACCGTGAAAGTTGTGCTTCTATCATCCCCATCATAACACTTTTGGGGACCCAAACCCGGCCAATCAGAAGTTGCATTTCAGTCTGATACTTTTTGCTCCCCCCTGACTGTAACCTCTATTTAGGGGTTGGAAATAACAAGGTTTTGGCTGTCAACATCAGATGGTTTGCTGTCATCTCTTTGGCTAAACATCACAGTGTCCCTTTTATTTACATGGACCAAGACAAGACGGTATTATTAAAAATAGAGAGATTACAAGACTTTTACATGTTTGACTTAATTTACAAAATGATTGCTTATCATATTGAGGAAGAGCTGCTTCGGTATCTGTAATGTAGCACACTGCTCAGTCAAGCAAAGATTTTAGCTGGAAGAAAGTGAATCAAAGTGTTTCCCCTGTCCAAAAAGCTGCCTGAACATTAAGTTACTACCCTTGACTAACCTACACATATAAGATGCAAAGGCTCTTTATCTGGATACTGATCTGATTACAGAAAAAAAACTAGAAACTGATAGTTGAGTGTGTACATTTTACTTTATATTTGAAAATGATATTACGGGAAAAGAGGGTAGAGCTTTAGACATAAGTGATTTGTACATATTTGGTTTGTATTTGTAAAACATTCAGCACCAAACCTCAAAACCAGCAGACAGCTGAAGAGAGTAGCATCAATCTTTTTGACATGTACCATCAAAACAAACATTTCTATGGAAATGACTCCAAGGAGCCTTCACTTTCTGCCTATACTGCATAAGTTGATCAGAAATGGAGTGAATGGTGAAACTAAAAGAATTGATAAAGGTGGTTCCTAACAACCCCGGAAGCCACTCTGTAACCCACAGAAGGTTTTGAATGCCGTGGTCTCCTATTGACGTGTTCACTGTAGCTTTGAATTTCTATTTTATGCCACGCAGTGTGGTGTGTGAACGTTCGGCCACTGGCTTGTTTAGATCATGTTGTTGCTCCTGGGCTCCCGTCCAGGTGTGCAGGCAGTCAGCAGACTGTCCTCCCCTCCAGGTCACCACCTCCATGTTGGCAGCCGGGACCCCGCTCCCCTCTTCATTACGTCCGTGACAGGCATTAGGGTAGTCAACATCTAAGCAGAAAAGGTTCTCACTGTATCAGGCACTTCAAAGGGTGGAGGAAAAGGTAGCGTTTTTTTCTCGGTATTAAAGAGCGAAAAGCAGCCCTTTGTTTGCGGCAGCAGGAGAGTGGAAAGTGGAATTAGATTATGCTATTGTGTTTTCCAGGAGCAAAACAACATTTCAGAGTGGCTCCATCTGTTTGAATACAGCAATTGTTTCACTAATACATTGTCATCTATCATTTCTGCACCTTTCTTTTCATCTGTGCTTTTTTTTTTAAGAAAAAAAAATCTTTTTCTACCTTTTTCCTCTCGTCCTTATGTAACATACAGGCTGAAAACAGCATCCATTTGAATTTATCTGACAGCTAACCAGACTCTTCATTCATATGTGACTGGAAAATGTTCTGCTTGCTTGTCTTCTTTCCAAATTTATTAGGTGCTTAAGGTTCTGCTTGCGAGCGTGTTTCACCCTCCATCAGTGGGGAACCATTGGAGGAGTGGCCCGGCTGGTCACTGCGTGGGCTTTTTGTTTGGTCATTTTGAACCTGGGTCATTGTTTAAACAACGATTATGGTCATCTCCTCGTGGAGTGCAGCACATCTGGGCTATTCACGATGATTGTGAACTAACTGGCTTCTCTTTGCTTTGTTCTAGGACATCCGGGGCCAGCCGCTGCCATACAGATCTAAGAGAGCCCTGCTGGTCCCTCCAATGATTGTAACTGAGAACCAGAGACCTCCCTTTCCCAGAATTATTGGCAAGGTAAGAAACCCAAAGTTCTATCAGACACTTTCTCATTTCCCTGTGGAAAAATGGGCTGATCTTCATAACAAGGGAATGAAACCAAATTGGATGTTTTGCAAACAAAAAGCTTCTGTTTTCTTTTCAATACTCAGCAAGAGATGGACTTTTTTCCTCACAATTAATACATTCAAGATCAATAATTATAGAGGAATTAGATTGATTAAAAGCATCAAATACGATCTTGTGCTTTGAATATCTAGATAAAAGTAGATTCCGTATTTTATTTTAAGTCTGAGCCAAATACAACTTCAAAAAGGGGCTTTGCAAATGACTACAAGCAAAAGCTGAGGCGCCGCGCAACATAACTGATGAAATATTTTGAGATGGTTCAATTTTTGTCAAATAAACAGAGATCAAAAAAATATTTTTCATTCACACCACAGATAAGGTTCACTTATCTAATGTACTTTTCCTGGTTCATTTTTCATTCTTCTTTAAATTTCTTTCTTAATGACTTTATGACCTGATGCAAGCGAAGATGACGACAAAAGATGTGAAAGAAGCAAACTATTTAAACTTTAAAAAGTTCATGAATAGGTAAAAGTGTAAAAAAGAGAATCAGCTATACCCCTTATTTTTTTAAAATAATATTCTTTTTAACACCCGTGCTTAGAGAGTAATGTGTGGGTGCAGAAAGTCTAAACTAAAGTTTTCTAAGGGGAAAAAGGGATTTTTTTCAATCTAAAGTATAAGATAAATGTACCTATTCAGACTTTTTCAGAAGCCATTGAAACTTCAGATTATTGAATGAAAGTGGGGTGAAAGTGAGGACAATGAGTTTTTTTTTACATACCATGTTAAAAGTCACTTTGTAGTCATCATAACGGTGATTGTTTAATTGATTTTCATATAGAAATGAATGCTTACAAAGGTATTATGCTCTAAATTTTCATTTGTTTGTGTACTTATTTCCTCTTTCAAATGCCCCACTGCTTTAATCTCAAAACCACTGTGTTGATAGGTAATCTCACTGTGTTTATATGGAATTTGTACACTGAAAAATCTCTTGGCCTTCTTCACCTTAGAACAAATGGCTCGCCAAAGCCATACGTTCTGGTGCCGGTGGAAGGTTCAGCACTTATCTCCCCCAGTGTTCACAGGAGCTGATGTATCTCTGCATGTCAGTCAGCTTTGTTCTCGGAAAGGCCGGGCACTGAGAGATCATCCGCAATCTCTCAGTGCCCACTGAGACTGGTATAAAAAAAAATATATGCCACACTGAGCCCTGCTCATGATGGATAATTGTACCCTGGGGAGCGTGACCACAGCACAGAGTCCGGGCCTCATTCTGCTGAACTCAGTGTGGTCCGTGTAAAACAACTGCAGGGCCTGGAGACATTAGGTAATTCACAGCGGTGAAATTTTATTTTTTTTTTTTTTGTGCAGTTTATGCTGAATTTTAGCCTGGCAAACTGGTAGCTGATAAAGAGGGAGGAGAGCGGTGAATAATTCCTGCCTATCTTTCCCATCAGCTGTTGTGTGACAGCTACTATTACAGCTAAAGCCCCTGTGGTGCTTCTACATGTTCCTGTGTGGCAGTGCAGCCACATTAATTATTTTCTCTCCATCACAGTTCCTGATCATTCACCCCTCTCCCCCACATTCTTCTTCCTCATAAATTTCCATCTTCAATTTCCATCCAATCTGCCCCTGTGTCCTTGCTTCCCTTCTCCCTGCCTCCACATTCAGCCTTGCATGAGAAGACGGGGCTAATCGTGGCTATTTTACCCAATAGAAGCTATATGTTTGCAACTTGGCAAAATTGATTTTCCACCCCAATAGTTTTCCCTCCTCTCATTGAATGTATCACTTCCATATGGCAGCCATTCATTTTTTATTCCACCTTCCCCTGCGGTAGATAAGCAGTTGGAGGTGAGCGACAGCTGAGATTGCAGGGGGGGGGGGGATAAAAAATGTATGGGACATATAAATGTGTGCATGTGAGCGCGTATCAGAGAGTGTGCACGTGCGGGTGGAGGACGGGGGAGGCGGGTCGGGTGTCAGTGGCACTCAGTGGGAAAGGGTAAGAACCTTGTTGTTTGTGTCACACCTCCTGCTAGCTGTGGAATTGTTTAGATACAGAGGTCTCCCCCCCCTTGCCCTCCCTTGGGGCCAATAAACAGCTCACAACAACTCAGAGAGCAGCTGGAGCGTGCCGTGAAACTGATATGCGTAAATGTTGTTCTTAGTGCACGCCACTCCAGTCGCTGCTGATTGGAGAATTTGAGCACTCAGGAAGTCTAATCAGTCAAGTGGGGTTTTTGACGTGGTCCCGGGTGAATATGAAGTCAGAAGTCATGTGAGCGAAATAGGAAACTGATCAGTTCTTCCTAAACGAATGATAATTAATAATTCTTATTTCTTAGCACAGTGAAAATGACCATTTATTGCGAGCTTTCCTTGTTCAACTGTCGCTTTCCTTCTGGTCACCGGTGCCAAAGGGGGCGATTGTCATCTCTGTAAATAAGAAAATAGCAGAGAAGTTTATCTGTAAAAGTCTATCCCCGGTTGAACTCGCACTATGCGAGACAGAAATCGACAGACAGGAGCCCGTTTGTGTGGAGCTGGGTTCCCAGACACTGACTGCTGCTGGTAAGTGTTGGAGCTCTTATCACTGTACAAGTGGGATGCTTGTTATGAGCTATGTTATCAGCTCTGAGGCTTTTTTTTTTTGTGATGAGGTGCTGTGATGAAGCACTCCCCAGTGCCCTGTAACACCTCTTCTGCTGGGAGAGAAGAGATGCAGCATCGACAGACCCTGAGGATAGCTGCAGGGTACACACCGTGTTCAAGACCAGCCCCCGCTGACTTTATTGAATCATTATTTCGAACGACAGGACTTAATTACTCAGCCCTGTGCCCCTATTAATAATGCCCTTTTTTCATTGTTTACGTTTCAGTCATCAATTGATTTCAAATGTGGCTACAGCGCCGCTTTTGAATGATACTTAGAAAACGGAAATAAAAGAATGGAGATGGAAATAAACCGGGGAAAATGCAGCAACCTTGCCATCTTTTGCTCTTGCATGAAGATGTTTTCGAATGTTTTGAGGAAAACTTTTAAGGGAAGCGCTTTGCGGAGACACATCATAGAGCGAGCACCAATTAAACTGACATGACTCACCAGCTTGTTTATGGACTGAGATGGCACACAGTAAACCCACGTCACCATTTTTTTTCTCCCCCCGAATAGTTTT
Source organism: Menidia menidia (assembly GCA_907169785.1). Taxonomy (NCBI): domain Eukaryota; kingdom Metazoa; phylum Chordata; class Actinopteri; order Atheriniformes; family Atherinopsidae; genus Menidia; species Menidia menidia. Next base: position 16,876,889 of record CAJRST010022223.1, read on the forward strand.
ACTGTTGTTGAAATCAACAGCAGTTTTTATTTTCTCCTTAAGGTTTGTTTTCAGTTAGGGGAACAAATTTTTGTGTCTCTTTTACTGGATTTCAGCCACTTACTGCCACGTTATTGCCATATAATCTGAATTATATGGCAATGCTCTTTTCTGTTTGGTTTTTTTTAGATATCACATCAGTAAAAGGAAATCCAACATTTAATATCCATAGGCTAAGAAACCTTTTAAATCTTCCAACATTCTAAACTTAGTTCTAGTTTTTATTTATCTCTTCAAGTGTGTGATATCATAGTGTCTGGTCACACTATTTATATTCATTCACTGTCCACTCTTTAAAGGCCACTCTGCGTCCTTTTCCGCTCCTCCTGCGGTGAGGTCATGAATTGGACTGGTTATACAAAAAAATATCATATATTTTGTTATCTTGCTCCATGGTGCTCGTAAAAGATTGCCATGGATGGTTTGTTGTTGGAGGTCAAAAGGCCCTCTAAAATAGCCAGAAAGAGTATTACAGTTTGAAGAGTCTGTGGAAAGCAAACCTGTGCAGATATTAAGTTTTTTGCTCTTTCCTTGCATGGCTCAGTGATTAGAAATGTGAGAATTCCCGGTGAAGATTAAGAGGGGTACGAGGCTCAGACACACTAAGCCTGCAGGGCCAATCAGTCCTCACACATTCGTCTTAAAAGTGATTCAGGTTTAGATTCTTTGGCTTCTATTAATTTCTCATCATTGTGATCATTTCTCTGTGCTTGAATAGGCTGTAAGTCGACATCCTCTCTATTAGTGAATGTGGATAAAAGATAGTCTTAGTGTTTAGAATGAGTTTGGAGCTCTAATTGAAAAATTCCCAAACTAATTCTTCACTATTTCCAAAAACATCAACAAAAAGCCAGACCAAACACAAAAGGTTCTGAAGTCCAAAGTTTTAGTTGAGGAGCAAACAGGAATAGGTCAAAATGAAGTATCGAACAGTTCAATCGTTGACGCCGTTTTGGGTTTCTGATCTGTGGAGGAGTTGTTGAGTACCGACTAAAAACTGTTGGTGAACGGAGTAAAGGCCTCACTGGGTCGTAGCTCTGGCTAAAAAGGTAAAAAGAACAGACATATCAAACACAGTTGTTTTGATGCTTCTGTGCCAGCTTGATCCTGTCAACCTGTCGGATGTCTACAAACTACAACTGTCTTTTCATCAGTTTTTTTCCTCACTAACGGCTTTATGTATCCTTTATGGATGCTCCTCCAATTAAAACCTAAATTTTAAAGTTTTATCTGACTCTGAAAGCCTCCAACCGGAGTTGGGAAGCTGTACATTAGAAAGGCAGGCAGCCAGCAGACCTCAGCATTTGCATTGATTGATCTGCTGGATTGTCGTTGAAAAACGGGTTTTTCCTGCAGTTTTCAGCATGTGAACCACGTCTGGTAGAGATGGAGCCCCTCTCCTCCAATGCTGACGTTTTTGTTTTTTTCACTTGCTTATAACAATGCCTTTAGACTGGGAGATAATTGTAATCATTCAAGGATAAATAAATCCACAGAGCTTAGATGAATGAGTTGCGGTGTTTAAATTGAAGTTCACTTATGAGCGGGATCTCCCATCATATTAATCCCACCGGACAAAACTGTCCTTCTCCCCAAATTAACCCCATAAGCCATTTGTTCATGAAGGCAACACGAATCTGGAGGTTTGTTGTATGTATCCTCATATGTTTTCTTTCTTTCTTTCTTCTAAGCTATGGTTTTTGATGGTTTGAGGTTGCCTCTATGAAACGTAATGAACTGTATTAATGAATCTGGATGGGCTATGTGATTAGAGGAACCAGTTATATTTGACTCTGTCATCATTGTTATACGATTTCTGTCCTGCTGTTTTTAATTTTTTTCCTTCAACAAGTGTTCTTGATTGATGTCCTTCCAACCCTGGTTGCGGTTGCCTAAAAATGGAATAACCGAAGAATGAAATGATTAGCCGAGGACTGTCTGGCCAATCAAAGGCAGTTAATTAGCCTTATTGTTTTCCCATCGTCCCGTGTCGAGGACTTGCCTGACTCTGCCCCCGCTGTGTCTTTACACCCTGCCCCGTCCTTCTCATTAGCAGGGTGGAGTGGCGGCGCAATCAGCCGGAGCGTTGGCCAAGCCAAACATCCCGTAGACACACACACACACGCGCACGCACACACACACACACCGGCCCGGTCCCAGAAGTGTTTTTGTAGCCGGTGATTGTCATTCGCAGCTGGCCGTGTGACCTTGATGGGGATAAGAGAGGCATCGCTGAGATATGCTGCTGCGCACGTGCACACACACACACAAACACACACAAACACACACAAACACACACAAACACGCGCAAACACACACAAACACGCGCAAACACACTAGAGTTAAAATTGTTGCTTGTTTCCCTTAAAAATGCCCGGGGACACAGGACGCTTGCGTGTATTTGTGCACAGAATTCGGATGCAAATGGCGACTGCTTTCCCAGGATTTTGATTGGCTGACACAAAGACATCTCCCTTAAACATACGTCATCCGCAACGAGATTTTTTTTTGGCCCGCGTTCGAAGCCCGAAACGATTTTCTCTCGGAACGTAACGCAATTTGCTGCACTTAAGAACAACAAGTGGTTTAAAGGTTTTTTGTGAACCCCGGTGTAGATCAGCATCCCTTTTTTCTGGATGCCGGGGCTCCGGGTGCTCTTTGAGGTGTCGTACAGCTGTGCCACACCTCCTGTCTTCCTCCCGCAGCCCTGTGAGCCCCACAGTCTTTCATGTCTGCTTGGCTGGTAATGAGAGCTGATGGAAAGAGGTGAGAGTCTCCCATCAGTCCTCCCACACACACAGAGGGAGCTGGACTCGGAGGAGACGGAGCCACCGGGTGCACATTTCTTCACCGGAGTGCGTGAACATCAGAGTGAGAGTGTGTGTGTGTGTGTGTGTGTGTGCGTGTATCATCACATTTCTATCCCACAGAGATATGTCCTAATCAGTCGAAACTTCTTCTGACACTTCAGTTCCTCCTCGGCTGAAGTTACAGTCTCTTCATCAGTAATCTCTCACACTCCCCACTTCCTCTTCAGTGAACTCCCCCCCCCAACCACCATATTTCTGTTAGTAAGCACATGTTATTTTTCCTCTCCTCGTGTCTCACCCTTTATCTGTTGAAGATTTTCAGCATGTGTGAATTCAGCTAAGGTTGCACCTCAGTTTCCCTCATCTGACTAAGATTCGTCATTTTTCTGAGACGAAAACTAGAAATGATGTATCATACATAGTGTAAATAAGCAAAGCTTCCTCTCCTGCTTTTGTGGGTTGAGCTTTTGCTGCTCCTTGTGGCGTCCGGTCAGCCCATTGATGCGCATTAGCACACGGGAATCGCTGTCTGAACTATCTTATTGGCTAAAAGGGAGCCCCCGGTCGACATAAAGAACAGGGCATCGACTTAGCTTCTCGATTTCAGATTGAGAGTGCTCACATCCAGTAGAATAAGCAGTTGGTGTATGGTTATTTAATGGCTGATGAAGCCTTTCAAACGAGGGATGAAACGTCTTCAAAATCCAAGAAGTCTAGATGCCCTCTTTAGAGTTCATGTGCCTCCACATGGTCTGAAAATCTACATCAGCATACTGGCAGCTTAGACATACCAGATCAATCATGCAATAACTTACATTAGAACAGCAGATCTCCTTGTTTAGCGGACATGTTACCACGGTTTGCATTACAAAAGTAGAAATAGGATTTGGGCTTCATCCTGTTGTCTGTATCTGCAACATTTTTTATGTTTTCCCCCCCTTTTTTCTGTATTTTTTTCCCCTCATCATTTGGGATTGCAAACAACACAAGCAGAGGGAATAAGCACTGGACACGGTGCAGAGAAGGGAGGAAATTATGAATAGAGAAGGAGATTTTGGAGGCTTTGCAGAAATTGGGGAATGGACATATTAGAGAGACGACCCAGCGGGGGAGCGAGGAGTCTAAAAGCAAGATGGAGCACTGGGGAGGATGAAGCAGGACGTGGAGATAAATGGCGGAGAGCTCTGGAGAGGCTCTAAGTGTTTGAGCTTTGTCTGGCGTTGGGTTTGTAGCTCTGCAGTCTCATGGCCCATGCTCTTTCATGTGGGGAGCAGGAAAGGCCTTCGTTCAGCCGCCGTCCCATTGAAGTGTGCTCTCATTAAAGGCAACCTCGTGGCTCCCCCTCTGATCCTCAGGCGCGGCACAGTGGGACCGTTTAAATCCTTGACTCGCAGTGACAGTGCTAAGGTCACTCGTAAAAAAAAAGCGTCCGGCGTGTTTATTGCCACGCAAAAGAGCACACGATTAGCATGCTCAAGTGAGGTCTCTCAGTTCAAGTTTCCTTCAATTATTGTGGAAAAAAGAAGGCTGAATAGTACACACGTCTGAGTGCAACTGTGAAAAAGGAAAGGCGAATCTGAATCAAAGGGAAAAAGACATCCTTTTTAATGTTTAATATGAGTTTCTTGTCTTATGAAGTATGTCTTTGTTTGCATGGATTCACACACCAGCGTTTAACAGGATTTTTCTCCATCCTGTCATCATTCTTTAGCTCCTTTGACTAAAGATTGCAAGCTATTTTTACTGTTTTAACTTTGTTACATGACCCTAACCTGGTGTTTTGTTTCTTTCTTTTTCAACTTGCCGAATCCTGCTCCTTGGATGCCTGTGGACTGTATTGGCTGTGGCAGTCTCATGTGAGTCAATCTATCATGTAATTCTTAATTTAATGGACAATTTTTCATGTTTTTGAATTATTAAAGAAAGTTTTACTTTTCTTCCTTGTTTTGAACATTCCCTTCTTTTATTTACAGAGAGAAACCATGTAATCCTAAAGATTACTTCACGCCTTTAATGGTGGAAGATGTGAAAACTGTTTTGTTTTTTTCATGTTAGTCCGAAGAAAAATTCCAAAACATTTTACATCAAAGTCTAATCTGACATAAAATTTTAATACATAGATATAAGGCTCTTGTCTCACCGTTTTACCTCTTACTCAAATGGCTATAGATTTTCCAGTACGGTGTCTTGAATAAATGAACCAGTACTTTAGCTTTTTTAACACCAGGAAATATGCAGATTTTAATCTAAAAGGGGAAGACCTCAAAGTTGGCTTAAGCTGTGGCTGCCTTTGTGTATGTGTGTACAGGTAATTTCACCAGAAAAGCAGGGAAACCACATCTTCCGACTGACAGGCCCCGGCGCTGACCAGTATCCCAAAGGTGTCTTCACCATTGACATTGACACAGGGGACGTGTCAGTCAGCCGCTCACTGGACCGAGAGGCAATTGACTCCTACCAGGTCAGCTTTTGTGTGCACCTGATTGTTGTGCTTGTATGTATATTCCTCTCGTCTCTTCTCTGCCCACCTTGGTGCATTTAGTCTCTGATCATTTTCATCCCCCGTCATTGATAGAATTCTGATTATACTTTAACAGCTTTCTGTTCATCATAAAATGCAAAACCTGTCAAAAAGAGTACTTTAGTAAAAGAAAATACAAAAATACAACACAAATACAAAAATTAATGGGGATATTTGGAAAAAGCTGGACATTATATTTAGCTAAGACTCAATCGATCCATGTTGAAATAACTCGGAAGACTGTTTGAGATGCCCGTTTGCTTGTGTTCCCCTGGGTTTATCTGTCTCACAAAGACATGTCTACTTAAAGAAAGACGGAGATGTTGGCAGAGAAAGTCTGTCAATCGACCTTTTTCTTATTTTCCAGAATCAGATGTGAAGGACTGTGAAACCTGTTGTTAAGCTAACTGGATTTAATAAAAACTCAGTGTAAATAACAACAGATGTGACAATTGAGTGAACAGAGGAGAAAAAGATATAAAGACTGGGATGGAAATACGCTACACATTTTCCATCCTTTTCTGGCCAATTTTATTCTGTGATTTTGAAACTGAATCGAACATATAATTTGGTCGTAAATAGAATCTTAAAAGCAAGCCAAAAAAACAGCAAAGAAAAACATTTTACTTAACATTTGCACAAAGTCAAACTATTAGAAATGATATAATGGAACCAAAGTGCAGACAAGCACCCAGCACTGTAACACACTGCGATACACGCGTAGAATTTATAATAGATGCTTTTAAAATGTTTTTGGCTGGATTTCTGATGATGCGTTTCTCAGCCAAATGGGATCATGGGGTCCAAAATAAGTTTGATACTCAAAGCAAAATGACAAACAGAAGATGACTCACAGAGCTAATGAGGAGAACCATCTGGACGTTTAACCTTGTATTACTTGTGTACGCATTAAGTCAAAGCAATCTGCCTCTTTTCGGATGCATTTTGTTGCTCTCCTCCAACAATCGGAGACGCTGCGCACACATCAGGTAAATGGACTTTGAATTGGCAGGAAATGTTTAATCTGCAGTACGCTGGCCGGGGTGGACCGGTAATCTTTTTGAAGCGTTTGCCAGCCATCACCTGTTGTCTGCTTTAAAGTCTTTGTAGTTTAAAGCTGGTATTGATGATGGATGGAAAGATGGATCATAAAGTATCTTCTTTTCTCTGCCATCAACGGGATTAGGTGTCATGTCAAACAGTCAAAAAGGAAAAGTTGCACACCGCTGTCCAAGTCAATATTTACTTTTTGACATAGAACTGGTGATGTCACTATTTTTTTTTCTAAACTACTGGATCGCTGCAGCTTTCTGAGGCAGCAAACTCAGGGCGCTGTTTGTCCAGACTGCCACGTCTATTGAACTCAAACAGACTTTAGCAATGACAAAAAACAAAACAAAGGAGAGGCTGAGGTTGTTTGGTCTCCTGTGGCTTTTAATCCGTGCCTTGCGTCATCACTCTGCTGTGAACAGTCAGCCTCTTTAAAAGATTTGCTTACGAGATGTTTCAAACGGAAAACAGGGAATGATTCAGCTGAATAAAAGTGATGACTTCAAAAAATTGGATTTCTCTGTTACTCTGTTGAGCCGAAAGCCTTTCAACTCTTAGAATTATGACTGAGTGGAACTTTTTGCTTTCCCCGTTGATTAAAAACGCCAAGTCAGATTATAGTGCATCCATGCATGGAATTGTATGTACGTTATATAAGCATCATGCGTCTGAAGTTTGGGTCTGTAAGGGCTTTTGAGAATGTCATGCTGTGACATCATGCTGATCGCCCCGAAATGCTTCTCATATTCTTTATAGAGTTTTTCCCTTGTTGCTAATTTGAACCCTCTTTCAGTGTTCACAGCATTCGCAGCAATTTGTGACATTTGGTAGAAACTTCTTTTAAAAGTTTCTTGAGCAATGAGTATTGACACATGCACGCCGAACCTCTGAGCAACTGTGGATATCTAATGGTTTTCCTCACATCTTTACGGTATTTTCACAGCTTAGTGAAATTAGATTTTCAGGTCTTTGATGGTTACGCCAAAGGATGGAACATGAGTCTCCAGAGAAGAAGATAGAATTTTAAAAAGTGCTGGGAGCAGAGCAGTGCATGAGGATTTTTCTGGGCTCAGTATGGGAGCATTTAGCTTCATACCTTGACACTTAATGCCACCACATAAAGTTAGTAAGGAAAGATTAAGAAAACATTTGGAAAAAAGTCCATCTTTTCTTTTCACAACAAAAAATAAACTCTTGGACAGAACTAAAAATCAATATAGATTTAAATGAATTGCCTTTCTATACATACACAAAGTCCTGCAAATATAAACAAGATATGGCAAGATAAGGGTGATTAATTAAAGGAGCTATTGGCAGAAATATGTCCCAGAGTACAGTAGCTGTCCATGTCCACCTTCACTTAGCTATTTCTGAACCCACATTACCTTTCATGTGGCCATTTGTCCACAGTCCCTGTTGACTAAAGAGGTTTTCTTTTCTTTCATAAAATACACCGTTTCCAGTTCATGGAAGAAGCATCTATAGACTGGAGTGGATGTATATTTGCTTCAGAAGTGAATGCTAAAATGACATTTCGTTACTAAGTGGCCCAGATGCCAGAGCTGCTGTTTCATGGCGAAAAGAAGTGACAGGAGTAACTTATGTTTGTAAATTTCAAATGACAAAGTGTCATAGTGGAGCACAATGCTGATGATTTGATTGGAAAGATGCAACTTCTGATATAGTTTATTTTAAAAGCAAACAATCTGAGCTGATTATTTCAACTGGAAAGGTCATTATCTTTGACTTGGGGCAAAGAGCTAAATTAAAAATAATCTTAAATCCTTCTTATGCTGTTTCTTAAAAACTCTTAAAATATTTTGCAATTGTCACCTGGTCAGATTTAATTAAGAAATCAAACCTTTTTAATGCGCCATTCTTTTTGGCTTCATATTTTAGCAGTGCGTTTGCTTAAATTCCTTCATCCTTTTCCTAGACAGGTATAAACTATGTATTGCTTTGCTGAAACACATCAGAGAACATAATGAGTTTGTGTCCCTTTCAAGGCTCAAAACAAGAGTCTCTGCAAGGGTTTATGATGAAATCCAGCTCCTCAATGGTCTGGCGCAGAATAAAGATCGTATCACTTCCATGGTGGCCAGTGGCCCACAGATGCTCTTCTAGGCACATCCATTAAAAACGTCCCCTTTCCCGTTGTATCTAATGGCCTGTGTTGGCTCGTGACATATTCATGAAACGCTCAAGAAGGAGAGTAAAATCGTCATCCTTCCAAGGGCATTTGTGGGAAAAAAGAATTAAACAGAATGAGGCCTTTTTAGGGTCAGATGTATCTTTTAATTTCTGCATTGATAAAGACAGAGGTAGATGAATATTATTAGACTGGTCTTAACTCAGCATTTTGGTATCTTTCAGTTTCTTTTTATCTTTTGTCTTTCTTTTAAATGTACCAAGCAGAGTATGAGCACAAGACCAAAAACTGGGTCTCTAAAGCTATTTATGTGCATTAAGTTTGGCAGAAAACTGTCCTTTAGCTGTTTTCTACATTTTTTTAATGCTGGTAGTCTATTGTTTTGTTGATATATGGGATGTAGCCTCTAGTCAGTGGATAGGATGGATTAAAAAAAACAATGCCTGTAGTATGTTTATGCTTGACGTATTCAGGCTACTTCACAAGTTCCCAAATTTTCACTTGGCATCAAATGTTGCGGCTTCAGATAGGACTGAATGAAAATGTGCAAAGCTGTGATTATTCATCCCATAACATTCATAGGTACGGTGTCAAAAGCATGGCAGGCGACAACTCCACCTGTCAGACTGATTTGTTTCCAGTTTGAGAGAAAATAGGACATCAGTAATCCAGCTTGGTGGAGATTTCCAGTTTAACTGCAGTAAAATTCTGGCCAGTATTTTCTTTAATGCAACAGCCCAACATTGACCAGAGGAGGAGAGACAGCGTGTAACGATGCTTCTGCCCAAAATCCAAAAATAGTAGTGGCTTTAACTTGTGAGGCTGCTGGATTTTCATGAGATTGTTTAATCATCACTACAAAATCCATCTCACGGGCCTCAAGACTTTTCATTTTTCGCCAAGCCACAGTGGTTCAGATGAATCAGTATCCTTTACTAGTATTGCGGGAACAGACATGTTTTAGTTGGCAGATTTCTTCAAAAATCAGATTGTCATGGATTGTAATAGACAGATGATTAATCCAAACACCCCAACCCCACCCACACACACACTTGCCAAATGTACGGCCAAGTCAAGACATAAAAGCCCAGTTTCTTCCCTCACATCGATTTCAGTGGTGAAAAGGCTTTTGTTTTTTCATTTTACAATTGGTCACATTGTCACAAGCGTGTTGGAGGGTTTTGTTGCACCATTAGTTAAACCACCATACAGGGGGGGGGAGAATTTACCCGCTAATTGGTCCGCACTAACAGGAGGTGATGTGGAAGTGCTATCGATCACATCGTCCCTCTTTAGCGTGCGGCTCCGTCTCGTGGAGGTAAAGGTGGCATCTGTTCGGCGCAGATATACGAATTCCCGGCGTGAAATCTTCTGTAAGTGTCATTGTCAGTAGAATAGAGCACAATCAATTATCCGTCGTGAAGACAGCCAAGGTGGCATTGGACATACTTTCATCTTTGTTCCAGTCCCTCCTGGAGAAAAGAAAGAAAATGTTCCACTCACTGGGTGAGTGGCAAGGTCATTGAGTACCAAAATGTTCTATATTTTTGTGTATTTATATATTTATATGTAAATGTAATGTATGTGTGCAAACACACAATCCTCTGACGAAGCGAAAAATCTGCTGGGCGGGAACAAACACACGGTCATCAACCGGGCCACATGTTCACAAAGATTTAATGTCAAACATTATTTCCTTATTAAGCTTGATTACTGGGAGAACGAGTGCTAATGGGATGGAAAACGGAGAGGGAGGAAGAGAGGTGCGGGCCTTATCGCCGTGGCTACGACAGGCTGGGTTCGGATAGCCGGCGCCGGGGAAGAACTCTAATTGACTTAGAACAGAGGAGGGATTGAATGTGAAGTGATAAATAACAGTCTTGTTTACACAGGTAGGAGTGACCCTCTTTAATGCGGGTCATCACAACGATGCCTGTGGTGAGTCATTTGTGCGTGCTTAGCTCGGAGATGCTGAAATTTGAGGTGGATATGAAAGAACACAAATACATGCGGGTTGGTGGCCGAGCTGCTGAATTTGTTTGTGATTTCCACTTCCTGGAACAGGCTGAAAAAGTCTGATGAATAAAAGCCCAGAGAAAAGCTTCGAATCAGATTCCAGGTAGATTTCCAAGTGCCATAATGCAGTCGCTAATCTTCCCAACAGGTAAAAATGCCTTAATATTGTTTTTATGCATTTTCTGGTGCAGCCTGCTCCATAAAAGGATCTTTCCTGTCAAGATCCTTTGATGGCAGAACTAAAAGGCACCATATTCTGCTCCCTACACTCTGTCCATCAAGAATGGTGACAAAGGAAAGGCTCACAAAAAGATAAATAAATACAAACCTAGATGGATCCATCTCCACTCTTGAAGGGCAGAGATATGAACTGACTGCTCTTTTGAAATTAAAATTTTCCGATGTGTCAGCTTTCAAAAAGTTTATAGTGATGTGTTCAAGGTAGTTTGGTCGTCAAACTATGAAGTTTGTCTTTCTTTCTCCCTTTTTAACCTATATTTAGCTTCTTCTGTAGAAATCAAATAGTGCTATTCTCTGACGGATCACTCCTGTAAAAATAAATTGTATCCAGATAAATGTAATAAATCAATGATAGAGGAAAATATGCAGATTTTATTACTTGTAAATGCATTTAGATGTATACAGATAGTTTCTGAACATGCAGCATGTGCATAATTCATACATCAATTCCTGTGGCAGCACAGTCTAAAGTTTGAAAAAAGGAAATAGGAGATATCCTCATTCGCTTTCTCATCAGCTCTGAAAGTTCCTCACATTTATTTCCCGCAGCATGCAGCTTCCTCTGTTTATTGCATTTGGCAGTACATCCATTCTAATGAAAATGAGATGATATCTACTAATCCCCTTTTTAAACACAAAACACATACAGTACAAAGATGCTTGTAAAAGCATTTCAGAGCGGATATTTATTACATTTTCTATCAGCGTGAGCAGTAAATTGCCCCAGGCGTTTCGTTTTTGCAGAAACAGTGGAATTCCCACAGCAGTTCCTTCTTTAGACTTTGCAGAATTTTATCCTTGTTCAATGACATGAAAGGTGCAGCTCTCGCAGATGTCTACATGATTTTGTTATTTAATCAAATTTCACAGTCGCTGCTCCCTTTTCTATTTTGTTTATACGGTCCCTTCGCCATTAAGACTCTTTTCTTTTGCAGGGTTTTCATAGAGGTTTAGATCTGTCGTATTGCTGAGAATAGTGAACAGTTCAAGCTTCAAGCTTCACACTTCTGGCTTGGGTCCTCTCATATCAGGTTAACTGGTGACTATAAATTACCAGAAGATGTTAGTATTCAATCAGGATATATATTTTTTATTATATAAAAGAGAGGATACAACTGCTGAGACAATAGTTGTTGTAGTTAGCATTAACATCCACTTCTGTTGGCTCATTATTCCTCAGTCACACGTGCTTTATCAGCGACTGAGAGAAATGGCATTTCTTTACCTGTAGTGTATCTCATACCTGTTGTAGTCATTAAGTGCTCGGTGCTTTGCATCATTCTAACACAGCTTTCCGGCTATGCATTTCACAGAAAGCCGTGCTAACAGCATCCTTTCCATACAGAAAACAGCTCGCCGATGAGTTGTCAGAATATACTGAGTTGAAAGCAGAAGTGCACTTAGCTCGAAAATATGAGAAACCTTTTTCTTTTTCCTCTCAAGGACTAAGACGGTAACCTGCAACACTGTAATGATATGGTTTTGATACGTCAACTTTAGGGGATTCAAAACAACCGGCAGACTGTGTTTTCTTTGCTTCCTTCAGTGTGCACGCACACATGAATTTGAAAGACTCGCTTAGCTGAAACAGTTGTATTTAGTTACGAAGCTGCACTTGAAAAAGCCAACGCCATAGAAGCGTCTCCCTACGGTAGCGTGGCTATACGTGGGCCTTCAGCACAGATAATAAATCATTCTGCAAAATATGCGACCGCGGCGAATCTGAATGTGTTGGGATCAGAATAATGACACAGTTCAGGTCACCGAACGTATTTTACAGGTTTTTACAGAAACATTAGTGGCCTGCTGGGGTCTTATTTTTGTTGCGCGGCTGATAACTGACTGTGTGATACAGGCTGCATGCTTATCTGCATGTAAAGCAGATAAGAGATCTGATGGCATGCGGTCACTCAGGAAGCGCATGTGGACCCATGCTGATAGCAGGCAGGCATCCACTTCTGTTCACCCAAAGCACATGAGAAATACATGAGGCAACCTTTCCCAAAATAATGTAATTCTTAGGTAATTCTGAACAAATTAGCTAAGAAGACGTCAGTTATGAGTGTTTCCGATAAGACAAAGAGCTATATCGACTTTATGTATATACAGGTCTCCTTATAGATACTTTTTTGCTTTGATATGGCATAAATAGGCTTCTGCTTTACATCGAATTGAGTTGTGAAGTTTAATTAGCAGTTTAAAAGAAAAAAAGCCATAATAAGTCAATGTCCAGCACAGGAAAAGGGGACACATGTAGCATGTTTTATACCACAGCCAGTATATACACTGCTGTTTCACTGTATAAGGAAAACACAATATCTTCCTCATTTACAGAAGGAATGTCTTTTTGAGCTTGGGGCTTGAAACAGGTGAAGCCTGTTGTCCAAATCCCAGTCCTGTTTTCTGCTTGGATGGACTGTAATTTCCTGGGTTTTGGAGAGCAGGACATGCTGCCCTGCACACAGGAAAACAGGCCTGATGTGCACTTAGTTCCTATATGTGGGCAAGAGATAAAGGACACACACACAGACATTGATTTCCACACCAACACCACCACCACCACCACCTACTCCCTGAACAAACAAACCTCTAGCTGTCATAATAGCACCTACCAATAGGAAATGAATGTTTTCAAGTGACAGGGTCACACACTATTGCAGTACACTGATGATGCCGTAGTCTGTGACTTGTTATGACACATGCATAATTGTCTAGTTAACTGCGTCCGCAATGATTTTGTTCTTATGCGACACATTGAGTGATAAGACTGTCCATTTGCATTTGTAATTTCACATTGTGAATAAATTGTGAATATCTTTATATAGGTTGTTTGTATAGCTGTTTTACAAAACACATTTTTAAATGTGGGGAAAACTTCAAAGCGGGAAAATATTTTTTTCCCCCTTATTTTCTAAAGCCTTCCTTTAGGTCAGGATCATTCAACTTGAAGGACTGAGTCACTATCTCGGTGTCCTCTCAGAAACTTCTTCAAACCGCATCAGACATAGCACTGTGTCCCCGCTCTGAGATAACCTGATTAAACAGGGAGGGCCCCTGTGGCTGAGCCTCAGGCATCACTGCGGCTAATTCAGCCTGTCCGCCGCCCGCCGCGGCACATGGCGCCACCCCTAATGAACTCCACCTCAGCGCAGGGTCAGCTCCACCATCAGCCGCACACACTGAGGAACAGCAACACTCAGACGCTGCTGCCTGCTAGCTCTGGTGAGAAAAGAGGGCTTAATCACCGACGTGAGACACAAGGTTATCCGAATTATAATAAGGTACGAAGGGATCCATTGCTTAGAAGTGAGATTTTAAATAGAAAAGTTATCAATTAAAAATGTACACACAGTTGTGCATTTAATGTCTTTGCGTTAATGGCAAAATGAATTTAAAAAAGTAACATTTTAAACTTTTTTTTTCTTTTTTTTCTTTTTTTTTCTTTTTCTTTTTCTTTTTTTCCCTTTTTTTTCCCTTTCCTACAATTTTAAACTTAACGGTAAACTTATTTAAAAGTAGAACTTGTCAGAAATCTCTATTATATATCACCATCTCACATCCAGGAGACTGTAAATATGACAAAAAAACAAGCAAACAGAAAAACAAACAAAATGCAGGAATATCTAAATGACTTCATATACAGATAGAAATTGTGTCACTGTGTGGAGGGTTTAGGCAGATGAGGACCCAGACGCAGCGCCAGCAGATGAGGAGATGACAGCAGGAAATGGGGACAAAAGTTTATTTGTTTATCAAAATACAGAACATGCTGAACTACAAAAAAAAAAAAAAACTGACTAAACAGAACTCAGGAGGAACAAGAAACTGCAATTTACTTGAATCAGCAATTTTAGCAGTGAGGGAAGTTGCGAAGATCTGACATGTCTGAAGAAAACTACAGAAAGGAAGCTCCATCTCAGAGGAGAGTGATTTGTGAGTGATGGTAGCTGAGGATAATGAGCACAGGAGAAGGGAGTGGAGCTGATAATCAGACAGGAAACTGTGGGTGAAAATGTGAAACAGACAAACAAAACTGAGGCAAAACAGACTAAATCTGACTGAAAAACAAAGCACGAGTGTAAATATGAACCTAACAAAGGCTCCACCAATAAAAACTAAAGAAACCAGATAACAAAGCACTGAACGTGAACAAGTCCATGAATCCATGAACAAAATCAAGATTAGAGAAAGTCTTATTAACAACAATTGTTTTTAAAAAGTAAACATCCAACATTGAAAAATTAAAACCAGTCTAAGAAAATGGAGGAACTCTTGACAGATTGAGCATATCTGGTCAAAAGATAAATGATTTCAACCCCTCCAATTCAACATTTAGTCAGTGTTTCTTCAACTAAATTGATTAAATGCACAAAACAAACTAACAAATTCAACATTAAGTCAGTATTTCTTCAACTAAATTGATTGAATGCACAAAAGAAACAGCAGACCCGGATAAATCTACACTGTTATACTTTGCAATGGAAAACAGGGGATATGAACCAGTCAGAACTATAATAAAATGATACATTCAAGACATCATTTGATTTCTCCGAATTAACTGTACACTGCCTCATATCTGAGCTGAGAAACCTGTGTAAGTGAGGGCTTTATTGCTACCCAGAGAAGCCGTCTGTCAGAGTTCTGAAGCCCTGCGAGCAGCAGCTTCCCTCTGATGGACTTCTGAACCTGGTGACCCAAAACGGATGCATTTACTGATGCAATCTGGAGACAGAGACGCATAGAACAGGTTGCACAGTGCAGTTTATCGCATTTGTTTGGAACTCAGCCCAAACTTTCTGTTGTAATTCACCTTGTAGCAGACTGAGAAAACTTCTCAAAAGTCCAATTACACATCTGGTCCTACTTTAGCATACATATATATTTAGTACATACATGTAGCAGATGCTGTGAACTGTGATTTCCAATTGCAGAAGAAAAAAAACAACAACTCTTCAGTGGAAAAGTCGCATCACTTCCCTGCTCCTCTTACAGGAACTCTCAGGTCTGTGGCGTGAGCGCGAAACCGACTTGGCATCTGTTTTGCTGCCATGAGAGCCCACTTCCACTTATACTGCCTAACTTCACTGGCAAAAAATTATTCAAGTTGTGTGCTCGGTGCAGCAGATGTGCGCAGGATTAACAGCCCCTTCTCCCAGTGGGTGTTTGTAGGAGGAGCTGATTAGAGAAAAGGGGAGAAAAAAGTGAAAGCCTATTTTGAAAGCGAGGTGAAACATATTTTTTATCACATCCTGCCTTCCCAGGTAGCTGCATAAAGGTCTAATTAAAAAACACACAAAAAAACGTTTATGAAGTGTTTATTAAGCATGTATTAAAGGTGAAAAGGAGGTTATGTAAACTGTTTCATAAAGCCAAAATTATAACAGTTGAATACTAAACAATTTATATAATAATAAATAATTATTAATAATAAATCTCAAGCTTCTCTTGTGTGAAGAATAGCTTCTTTTAGGTATTTTTTTTTTTGTCCAGTGTGTGCTTTGAATGGCACTTTTGTAGATCCTTTTATTTTTTCAAGTTGTTTTAGCTATCTAGTATCTATTCTATGAGCGGGCAGAATTCAGAGATTTTCTGACCAAAAAGTCTAAATGCAGACCACCAGATGATGTTTTGGTTAATCTTTTGTAGTTTTCATGACCTTTTACAATCCACAGTTCTGTTTGAAATACCTTATTATAACAAAGACGGAAATTAAGAAAAACAGAAGAAATTTGGATGATCTGTTTATTCACCGGGATGGGGACATTTTATCTGTTCCATTTTCAACGCTTTAATTAAAAACAAGGGGATACTGACTAAAACTGCCCTAAAGGTTATGTGTTGTCCCTCTTCTGAACACCATTAGTCCTGGTACCATCACTTAAAGTACATATAGGAATAAAAATATTCATGCAAAAATGACATTTCAAAACACTAAATTCAACTGAAGTCTTAATGGACCCATTTCTGCACCAGTTCCACAATTTTTAGAGATGTATTATTTTGTTTAAACTTGACTATAAGGCATTTCAGCAAGATCCTATGCTATGTCCATTTCAGAACTTTGGAAAAAAGTTTGATCTTCAGAGCTCTCCTCTCTGAAGGTGAGTAGAGGCGTGTGAGGCCGGGTTACAGCCCGCTGACACGGGCCCAGCCGCGGATGGGGGGGGGGGGGGGGGGGGGGGGGGGGGG